>JAOTOL010000867.1:0-72500 GCA_034440575.1 Imbricaverruca yamaguchii | reverse complement strand
CTTGAGAACATTTTCTCCGATTTCGGATGACTGCAATGCCTAGTAGGGCATCCAATCTGGTAATAATAGTGGGGCATGAATCAACTCGGACTTCCAAAAATGGCTTTTTGAGATAGTAAACGCATAATTTGTATTATTATTTGACGCATGAATTTAAGAAGGTATCGGAAGGAACTCGTTCCGGCGCATCGCTTTGGTTTAACTTTTTCTCTGCGAAAGTTGTTTAACACTATTGGGTGGGGAGGAGCCTTTTTTTCATCCCACCCCCAACCGATGTCAGTCGTAATCACATAGAGCCCCCCAGTGACGTAAATTGGGGGATCTTTGGGGTGGTTTCGGACTCTACTCGTCGAGCGCTGTCCGATGACACCTCTTTCTTGTTCGTGTGACGCTTAGTTTAAACATTTATCTACTCCCCTGAGACTGGGTGTGGGGATATAACCTGAAACACGAGTTAATTTTGAGCGGGTTATCGCGGGTTAACGGGCTAATTTTGGAATTGCACGTACATTCATAAATTTGGATGGCTTTCAACATGACATGTTTCAAGGACTTCTGAACCGTTGCAGATAGCCAGCAGCCGACGGAACATATTTTATTTTAGGGCAAGTCAATTTTGAGCTCAAACATGTCCGCAAAATTAATTTTACATGGTTCTCGTTTTTTTGCATGGTTTGTTCTGCTAAGCCTGCCAGAGTTCTGAATTTTGTGTACATCAAATTTCCCTTCGATGTATTTTGTTTTCATTTAGGACGCTTGTTGATAAAAATATCTATGAAAATTGGAGACGATAAAATAATTTGAAAAAACTAAAGATCAAAATATCAAACCCAAAGCCATACCACTAGCAATGTGACGATCGTTCATGTTTTCAAAAAGGCTTTCCGTTACATCAGCAGTATTTTTATTTGCTTTGTATCGCGACGATCAGGATCAACACAGCGACAATCGCCATTGCTTGTAGCGTTTAAGCTCGTGGGAAAAAAATAACCGCGTCCTCTTTCCACGAGGCGTTTTCGAAGACTGATTCGTACAATGCTACGGCTCTGCCAAGCCTGTTACCGTTTCCTCCCCCATGCCAACCCTTTTGTTGTCTGTCGTCATCGACGCCGGCGCCTTTGTTTCCCTCGGAACCGCCACCAGGATGGAGTAAATTGAACTATGTGCGGATGGAGAGTTGGGATATATGTACTGGGTTCGGATGGTGGGACGATACGCAAGACATATGCGAGACAAACACCTCGGCTTTCATTTGCCTTTAACCCATTGCCATCAGCAGTCCAGAGAGTCGCAATGCGTTTTTCTTTAGCACAAAATGATAAACCTGCCTAGCACTTGGTCACTGACACAGAGCGATCCTCATGCGAGTTATACATACCTAACTGCGGTACCAGATTCAAAATGTATGCAATATAACCCGATTTAATAGGACATGATTGCGTTGTTTCCATGCTTGATGTTGTTCACTACTTGTCAGTTGTTCCAAAGTGCAATTGCGTCGCTACGTGTAAAGAAACCCAAGGTTGCCTGTCAGTATTTGGTGACCATGAAATTTATGATTGTTTTCAAGGGAATCTAAAAGATCTTCATTAACCTGCACCGTCTTTCCGGTCAGATCCTCACACCCCGTCTCGGGGGGGAGGCGGATAGTAACCCCTCCTCTGAAATCCAAACTAAGGGTCGCACGAAAACGAAAGAGGTGTCATCGGAAAGCGCTCGACGAGTAGGGTCTGGATCCACCCAAAAATAATTTCCCCAAAAGCGACGTCACTAGGAGGCTAGATTTTCACGACTTTCCACAACATCCATTATGTTTTTCGCTCTGGGGAGTTCATTTTGAGGGATATGTGAGAAAAAATATTTGGAATCAGAAAAGGACAGCGAAATCGACCAGGGCCCAAAATGAATGTTCGGGCACCCAAAAACATAAATTCGATTTTTAATGAAATTTCGAGTTTTGAGTTTTCCAATGGATAGAGGAGACCGAGAAACGTTGCTGGAAGTCACTTGCCATTATAAAAAATGCTTACTTTAGCCAGAATCTTCGATTTGAACTGCAATAGGCAATATGCAAAATCTGTATGTAGTAAAACACGGGGAAAAATCATCTGGTACATTTTGTTGCATCCATAACGATAAGCAAACTGACATTTTCATTCAAATATCTGCATCCGTTAACCCGTCCCCCGTCTCGGGGGTCTTCAGCCCCCGAGACGGGGGTCAGGTTTTTTCGCGGATAGCGGACGAACGGCGGCAGCGCGCCCAAATTTGGGATGCCCTTTCCCACATCAATTTGACATGCTCATTCAAAATTTTTAGGTCAGGTCATCTAGGGTGAACGAGTTAGTGAAGGTCAAGTGAGGTCACCTCCAAAAAAGTTCAACCAGTCGTCACGCTTTAACGGATACAGATATTTTAATGAAACTTTCAGCGTTTGCTTGTCTTTAGGGATGCAACAAAACGTACGATTGTAACCTTTTTTTTCGTTTTTGACTATAAATTTTGCGTATTTGCCAAATTGCAGTTCAAATAGAGGATTCTGGCTAAAGTAAGCATATTTTTAGGGCAAGTTGACTGCCATCAACATTTCTCGGTCTGCTCTACCCGTTGGAAAAGGAAAATTAAAGAAAACTGGAAAACTCGAAATTTTGAAATAAAAAAACATGGGGGGGGGAAAAAAATTATAGCCCTGGTCGATTTCGCTGCACTTTCCTCATTCTAAATCAATTTTTTCTCTCATATATACCCAAAATGAACTTCCCAGAGTCAAAAACATAATGTAAGTCGTAAAAAGTCGTAAAAATCTAGCTCCCAGGTGACGTCACTTTTGGGGGAAATTGTTTTAGAGGTGGACCCGGACCTTACTCGTCGAGTGCTTTCCGATGACACCTCTTTCGTTTTCGTGCGACGCTTAGTTTGGATTGTATAGGGGGGTCTTCAACCGCCCCCACCCCAACCCCCACCCAGGACGGGTGTCAGGATTTGACCGAAAAGACGGCACGGGTTAACATGCGCCCTGGAGGGCCTTTGAGACTTACGCGCACTGGAGGGGGAGATCTTAGGGGGGCGGATCCCCCCTAAGATTTCGGCTCCCATTAAGGCTAAAGCAACGAAATTCGCAGGGTGGATGGGAACGATGGTTAACTCTATTGTGTGAAAATTTCGTGACCTTAGGTCAATATCTTCAATGTCCAATGGGGTCAAAATAGCAAAATGTTCTGCTTTTGCGTGGCTTGGCTTCTCATTGCTATGGTTCGCTGTGATTGTGTTTAAATGCTCCAAAATTGCCCTTAATGATGCTTTGGACATTACTAATGCTGCAATACATACGCCAGATGCGCCATTTGACCTCAGGTCACCTATATAGGAGCACTTTATCAGGTAATTACCAGTTCCGGTTACCGGAACCGCGCTACCCACCCGACTGCTCCGTTGGGCGGCTCGGCATAATCGGCTTCGCAAAGAAAGGAGTGAAATACATGAATAAAGTATAGAAACGCTTAGGTACACAATGACAAACAGTAGATTTCCGGATGTGCAGGGAGTAACATGCAAAGTGACATCAATCGCATGACAGTCATTTCCATGTATGACAACACTCCAGTTGACCAAGTTTGGTTCCATTAGCCTGTCATGATGACCTCGGCGACCTAACATGACTTTTAAATTATATAGCATAGCAATATGCATCAAACAAGACGCTTAGTGTTGTCAAGAACACTTCTTTTTGCAAATGTACAGGAAGCGCACCAGCGTCGATTTCTGTGACATGGCGCTGCGATTAAAAATATATGAACGGACCATAAAATAAAAAGTTTTTGGCCGATTTTCATTTTTCTTGCTTTACCCAATGCGCCGGTCATTTCTAAGCAGGTACGGAAAAATGGCGTATATCGGTCGGTACAATATGGAGTAGTGTACGAAAAATCTGAGGGGTGGGCGGATTACGCCCTCTACCCCTCCAGGGCATGTGTTAACCTGTCATGAACGTGACCTGACTTGACCTCGGTGACTTGACATGACTTTGAAACAATGTAGCATAACAATATACATCAAACAAGTCACTAGTGTTGCCAAGAACACTTCCTTTTTGCCAATATACGGGAAGCGCATCAGCGCCGACATTTGTTGTTTGGCGCTGGGAAAATTTGTTGAATTTACGGACCCCTAACTCGAGAAATTTTCGGTCGATATTCACTTTTTTTCTTTAAGCAACGTGTCGTTCATTTCTAAGCAGATACACAAACAATGGCGTATATCTGCCGGTAAAATCGGCAGTTATCTACGAAAACCAGAGGGGTGGGCGGATTTCGCGCCACCTCTCCAGGGCGCGTGTTAAAGCGTGACGACTCGTTGAACCTCTTTGGAGGTGACCTCACTTGACCTTGACTAACTCGTTGACACTAGATGACCTGACTTCAAAATTTTGAAATCACATGCCAAATTGATGTGGGAAAAGGTATGCCAAATTTTGGCGCGCTGCCTCGCGCCGTTCGTTCACTATCCGCGAAAAACTTGAGGGGCGGTTGAAGATCCCCCGAGACTGGGGACGGGTTAAAATAATGCCGGAGGCTATAGCTCAAAAACTGTTGGCCGAATCTGGCTGAAATTTGCACTGCCGCAATCAGACCCAAAGACTACCGTGTCAACAAATTTTCGTCTGAATCAAAATGCGTGTGGTGAAGTGCATTGTCCGATCTGTGGTGGGACGCACCAGCTGGCTGATGTGGACAATGCGGCGCTGGAGTGAGCTGCGTACTGACGTCAGGGCTCTGACGCCGCAGCGGCTGTTCACGTACCCGATGACGGCGCTCCTCACGGGGTGGTGGTGCCCCACTACAGCCGCCAACAGAGAGTGTGGTCGAGCGGACAACCAGAGTTGTGGGAAAAAGGACCTCGTGCCCGCCACTGACGAAGGCACCAAATGTCTCATGTGTAGAGAAACTGACATCACCAATGTTTGTGAGCTATGACAGACAAATGTGAAGTTGGTTGTAAACTAAGCACTTCTTGGTAAGGGTGAAATTGTTGTCATTAACAGGAATCACATTTAATGTATATATATATATATATATATATATATATATATATATATATATATATATATATAAATAATTGCTTTAATAAAAGCAATAATAAGGCAATATAATTTAATAGCAATCATTAATTCCTAAAGTGCTGAGCTTAGGCCTATTACATTGCCCTTGGTCCAACCAATTTCTGGTTGTCTGATTATGAAATCCTATGGGGTGGGCAACATCAACCAAATTGGCAGCACTCATTGTGTCCATGCATTCGGCCCCACCATATTTGTTTTCAAACTTCTCCAGCCATTGCAATGGGCATGTACATTGTTATTGTCTATGGTACAGGAAAGCCATTCGTGAAATACATTGCAAACATTTGCCATTTTGAACACTTAACTCATTCTTAAAAAAGGATTGGTCTTACGTGTTGCAATGGTTATAAAATATACATATAATTGAGCATAGTGTCGATATACATAAGTTATGCAGACGATTTTTATTTTATTCGGAAGTCCCGTGACGATTTCAGTTGCAAGTATGTCATCGCTGGCCTTTTATACCTACAAAGGAAATGCGAATCCGGTTGAGGGTATAATTGAACGAGCCGCCTATTGAATAATTGTGCCAAAATGTTATGTACATTTTAATATAGGCAAGTCTCTTCACCAGTAGAGAGCTACGTTGGATGGACTTGTGTTAATGCAATGATTTTAAATGGCTTAATGTGTTAAAATAGGTACTTATATGTTTTATATAAGGGAGACATAGTCTCGTTGATGCAATTTTGGAGAACCTGGCAATAACTTATCATTTTGGAAGGGTACTAGGGAGGTGATAGCCACACTTACGTCAAGCATAATTATTATAGTATATTATAGTATGTAATTATTGTATCTAGTATATTCCAGTATATGATTATTACATCTAGTATATTTCAGTATATAGTTATTATATCTAAATTATTTTGTGGCATTCTCTGGGTTTTTATCAGAAAGGAAACACACAGCCCGAGTACTGGCTTATTACCATCCGGTAGGGGTAAGTTGTTACGGACGACGAGGTGTGTTGATAAAACATACGGCAAGTACTATGTATCATCCATAGATGGCACCAGCATACGTCATCTGAAGGGTCCATATTTCACGCTTACAGAAGTAATGCTAGTTTGCGTCCCGGCTGACCATTATGCCATTTATGGAATGCGCAAATGTTAATTCCTCACCTGCACTTTTGCCTTGGTTCAGCAATTTTCATCGCGTGAGAAATGCGCATATAAATATTGGATCAGAAACTGTTTTTGCAAACAACATAATAAAAATGGGTACTTCTCTGGTGATTATACCTCATTGTCCGTCCACAAAATATGAATGCATCCTGATGTTGATTCGGCCTGATTAGGTTAATTCAGACTGCATCGATTTACCCTGCAGATTTGCTGCTGCGGGCTGCAGCATGTTATGCAGCATTGCAAGTACAGTGTAGCGGCGAATGATAAAAGCATTTACCGCTATAAGCGGTAAATGCTATAGAGGGGGAGAATAAAAAGCAAGAGTGGAAATGAGAAATTATGGGCGAAACACATAATTTGGTTATTTCGCTCCAAAATTGTGTTCCTTCGTCACCGCCACGCAGCCTCTGGTCGAAGTTGTTAGCGCATATTCCGGTCGAAGTTGTCAGCGTGTTTGGTAGCCATGGTAATCGACTTCATTGAAAAATGGAAATGCTGTTGTATCAACCATCCCGTTTATCAACTAGACCAGATCTTCCATAATAATGCGATCTAAAAAAATAAGTAAATAGGTTGTGTCATGGTGATGATGCAATTCTTGTAAATCACTTCAAACCCATTCGTCCTTACGTTGGTGCTAATAATGAGAGCCTGCAATTAATATATCAGTTCAATTAGCTGCGGTAAATATAAAGGACTTCTCACTACTTATTGAGGGGAGGGAACTTACCCCTCCCCAAATGCTGCTCAGCTTTAGCATGGATCTATGGGCGTTGAATGGAAATAATGACACGAAAAAGACCATTGGCCTCTCACAACCATCTCGGAAATATTCCGTCTCTCGGCGGAGAGATATGCATGCACACAGATGTCATTGAGATGTTGTAAAGCTAACTATCGACAGAGGAACATTTCACAATACCGTGAATTCCCGGTACACCAGCCGCCGTCTATCAGTGTGATGTTTGTAACTTCTGGTCGCCGAACCATTTCGCTGCACAATTAGACTGGACAAAGTACTGCTGTGTCCAGACTTTCATTCGGATGGGGGCACCTATCTTGCGTGTGACATCTCACTGTGTAAGAGCCACTTATGTTTTAATCAGGTGCACCTGGAGCCGCACTCCTGAGGCGCACGTGTCTCGCAGGTGTGACGTCTGCTGGACCTTCCGGCGACAGTTGCGAATCAGGTCGGTTAGTTGGGCGAAGGGCGGAAAGTCGGAATGGAACAACAAACACAAGTACTTTTTACTCCTCGTATTTCGGCAAGGTATCTCTGAGACATCTTCAATAACAACGATATTTTCCTCAGCAATATTGTCTAGGATTTGATTAAAAAAGTCGAAAAATCTGACTTTCTATACTCATGCAATGAGATAGGTATTAGGCATGGGGGGGAGCATCGTCCGAATGTAACCTGAATTTGAATTCGACTCCTCGCGCTAACGTCACAAGTGTCAGTTTGCACAAATGTCCACAAGTGCATAAAGCAAATCTCTGCCGCACGGCCCAGCCCAGCATGGTCTAATTGGCTTTGGCCACAGCCGATGCAAGATCTAATCCTGGCGCGAACACCGGCCATCGTCTGTTCGTTTAGACCCGATGCGATGACCTTGACGGTAACGTACTGGCGCATCTTCTGGTTAGTGGGCAGCATTGTGTTGAGCGTCGAGCTTACCACAGGTCTGTCGTGTGATGCAATGGACCGTGACAGCAAGGTATTACGATTCCGGACAGGGAGGGGTGGGGGTGGTCGAGCGGAAATAATTGCCTTCACAGGAAACATAAATCAACCTAGGAGTAAATGACATCCGATTTGGACTTTTCGTGGTTCCTCTCATTGATTACCTTGCATTTATATTGATATTCTCTGCAAATGGCCTTTTCGTTGTGGCCCAGGGTGGATCACACAAAATCCAGGGAGGGTCTTGACACCTCCCATCTACGCCCTAGAGTCTCCACCCACGCTCACTATTAAAACCAGATGCATGTAGTTTACCTATCTCCCTGTTCACCGTACTCTACACCATATCTACAAGACATTCATTGTAGAAATCTACAAGGTATATCAGGACACTGCAGGTGTCATCACCGCACAGTACACATGTTGTTGGAAACATGATTCTGACTGCAAGGCAGCATTTCAAGAGATTTGCAAAGAAAGAAGAAAATGCAGAAATGAAGGAAGTTGTGGATGTCATGACGGAGGAGAAAATGCACAATTGGATGTATATAACAAAAGCATATTTTGGAGAAGTGAATGCCGATACAGGACATTTCATGAACAAATGAAAGCATGAACTAAAATGACACCACAACGGGACAACAAATGGCAGTAGGACGTAAAATAAGGCAGCTGATTATTTTCAACTGGATAAAGAAGAAACCAAGAGGGAGATAATCAACTATTGCATGTCTATAGGATAGAATGAACTAACTCCACCTTGACCCTCTCGGGGGGGGGGGAGGGGGGTCTTCAACCGTTCCCCCTCAGGTTTTTCGCGGATAGCGGACGAACAGCGCGAGGTAGCCCGCCCAAATTTTGCATACCTTTTCACACATCAATTTGACATGCTGATGCAACATTTCTAGGTCAGATCATCTAGGGTCAACGAGTTAGTCAAGGTCAAGTGAGGTCAGATCCAAAAAAGTTCAACCAGTCGTCACGCCTTAATGGATACAGATATTTTGATGACACTTTCAGCGTTTCCTTATCCTTACGGATGCAACAAAGCGTACGAGTTTAATTTGTCATTTTTGTTTTGTTTTTAACTACATATAAATTTTGCGTATTTGCCATATTGCAGTTCAAACACAGGATTCTGGCCAAAGTAAACATTTTTTATTAGGGAAAGTCGACTTCGAACAACGTTTCTTGGTCTGCTCTACACAATGAAAAAGGAAAAGTAAAGAAAACTTGAAAACTCAAACTTTTGAAATTTCACAAAAAAATTGATGGCCGAAACAATTATAGCCCTAGTCCATTTCGCTGTCCTTTTCTCATTTCAATTACATTTTTTGTCATACATCCCCTAAAATGAACGCCCCAGAGTAAAAAAACATAATGCAAGTCGTGAAAATCTAGCCCCCCTGGTGACGTCACTTTTGGGGCAAACCTTTATTGAGGGGTGAACCCGGACCCTACTTGTCGAGCGCTTTCCGATGACACCTCCTTCGTTTTCATGCGATGCTTAGTTTGGATTGTAGACGGGGTCTTCAACCGCCCCCCCAGACGGGGTGTGAGGATTTGACCGGAAAGACGGCGCGGATTAAGAATAGTACTACACAGGATGATGTATGACGTGTGGCCTTCGCAATGCAGAAAATAAGAATCTGAAGTATGTCGCTGTCCTTTAACCCGCTCCATTCAATCAGACATGCACAGATCCTGCAACTTTATAGGTAATGAAGACCATCCACATATAATCAGAAATTCCTGTTAGATAGCAATAGATTGAACAGAACTTGGTAAGAAAAATGATGAGTCTTGCTTAACCATGGAATCAAGAATGCAATGGGGCCCGAACATGTGCAGAATGCTGACGTCACAAAATCAATGCGACATAAATGAGGCTCAAGAAACAGGAATCCAGTACAGTCAAACAGATCAAGATGGGAACACTGTGCCTTCCGTGGAAGCAAATAAATGGAAATAAGGGGAACTATCTTGACTACATACATGAAAACAACGGTAGCCGAACAAATGTACACAAAGCAAATGTAAGTATTGCAGATGTTCGTACGCAAATGCACGAAAACAAATGTACGTAAGCGAAGATTCAAGTATGACAATTGTACGTAAGCGCAGATGTACGTATGGCAAATGTACGTATGTGCAAAAGTACGTATGCGCAAATGTACGTAAGCCAAATACACAAAACCAAATACGTAAGCGCAAATGACTAAGGGCAAAAACGTGGCCAAATGTACGTAAGTGCAAATGTACGTACGCGCAAAAGTATGTATGCGCAAATGTGCATAAGGGCAAATGTATTTATCCGCAAAGGTACGTATGCGTGCGTATACGTACGCAAAGGTACGGACATAAGCGCAAATGTACGTAAGGGCAAATGTACCTATGACATATGCACCTCACAAAATGTGTGTAAACGCAAAGGCACGTAAGCCTAAATGTACGTACATTAGCTCATAAGTAAATTTCCTCTTACATTCTTTTACGTTTAAGTATTGTTGCACTGACGTACGTTTGCGCTTACGTACTTTTGCTCTTACGTACATTTGTTCTTTCGTACTTTTGCGCTTACGTAAATTTGCGTTTACGTACTTTTGCGCATGCGTAGATTTGCGATTACGTACATTAGCCATACGTACATCTGCGCTTCCGTACAATTGCCACAACTACATTTGCGCTTACGTACATTTGCTTACGTACATTTGCTTACGTACATCTGCCATACGTACATTTGTCCTACGTGCATGTCATATGAGATATGTCAACACATACATGTCATATGTGTGTCAGACAACATGTCACATACATTCCATACATTCCTACATACAATTTTTGTCATGCATACGTTTCCATGCATCATTCATGTACTTCAGCCATTTCTTCGTGAAGCCGATTGTGCCGGGCCGCCTGCCAGACTGGCGGGCGGGCGGCCCGTTTCCGGCAAATGGAACCCGTAACTGACCCGATAAAGTGCTGATATATTGGTGACCTGGGGTCAAGTCCCGGATCTGTCATCTGTATTGAATCATTGTTATGTTCAAAACATCATTGATGCCCATTTTTGATCACATACACAAAATCGCAGCGATCCATCACGATCCAAGCCACACAAATCTAGCCAACTATGGCATATGTGACCTCATTTGACTTTGAATAAATTGACCTATGGTTATGGAATTTGATCACAATTGAGAACACCACCATACCCATCAATCACGATGTTTTTGGCATTGGTGACTTTATCAGTTGCTCAAATTTCGGGTCAGAGTCACCTCTCATCTGCTCCCTAAGCATCTCGGAAGTGAAAATCTTCATAAACCCCCAATGATGGTGCTCAGCTGGCTTTGCCACACACGACTTATTAAAAGAGTTGTTGAAATGGTGACATCTGTTTTGGCTTAGTACTTCTCACAGGAAAAGAGGTGTCAGGGTCCATGAAACCGGTATAAGGCTTATGTCCAAGAATTAGTGAAAGCAGGACTTTGGCAACCTAACATTGTTCGATAAGTCACGAATTGTTCCTTGTGCTCTTATCCAGTAATATGCATGCAGTTCGTCAGTTAACAAAAATAGATGTAAACTTGATTTGGCTTTGTCAATATGCATGATTTTCCATTTTTTCGATTTTTCTTATCTTAATCTTATACTTTTATCTTTTATTTTTTTTACCGATTATCTTAAATATGGTTTCGAAAGGGTAAAATTGGCGGCTTATAAATACATGAACGATGTAGGTTAGAGGTATCCCATCCGAGAAGAAATATGTTCAAATTTTAATTCTCCTGATAAACTATATCACTTAGACGCCCCTCATGTTAGAATTTCATTGGGACTCATGTTGGCACCAGAGTATGGCCCGCCCTAATGGCACACCCATGTATCCGATCATATTACACCACTGTAGCCTCAGCCCCGCCGCCAGTATCAGTGGCCTACTAATAAGGGCATGCATCAGGTGTAATAATGCAACCGTCGTGAGCGATGTAAAAGGATATCAATCCAGGTCTCATAG
The DNA here is from genome assembly GCA_034440575.1 of Imbricaverruca yamaguchii. Taxonomy (NCBI): domain Eukaryota; kingdom Metazoa; phylum Arthropoda; class Thecostraca; family Neoverrucidae; genus Imbricaverruca; species Imbricaverruca yamaguchii. The sequence goes on along the minus strand of JAOTOL010000867.1, from coordinate 60,540 downwards.
CGTTTCTAAACTGAAGTAGCAGAACAAATGTCGATATAGAATTAGGCCGTTCGTCACCAACGTGAAACGAAAGCTTTTAAGATGCATACTTGGTGCTTGTATAATCACAAACGCACACTTGCTATGTTGGCTATCAATCTTGAAGTCTTACCGATGGTGTGAGACTGCACAGCTGTCTAGGAAAAGAACCCAATACACATGGGTGGGAGAAAAAGCAATGCGGAGAACAAAACCAGGCTACAAGCGAGCAAGCCTGGTTTCTGCAAATGAGAAGGCCGGAATAACAACAGGTAAGTACACTGCAAGGGATCAAATGTGCACCACTTTCTGTTTGGCTGTCTGATTCGCCGATATCACGAAATGAAGATGGTTCTAATTTGTCGTATGCTAATTGCACTGCAGGTGCAATATTTTTTGCTGCTTCTATTTTATTTTGCGGTTCTCTGCAGATGTTCTAAGAAGCATCAATGTATCTTGTCTACCCGCTGTGTATGTCCTATGTTTTTTATGGTAAAATACGTATGCGTCTCCACTCACAAATACGTACGTGCCGGTGAAATGGGCAATGCAGTCGTTATAGTACAAGTCACGGATAATGCTGAAGAAGGTATATTAACACACATGGAAACCGAAATATATCCGAAGATAATGATTCCCCACTATAAAGATTATACATCGGGTGATGGGTACCCCATGCTATAGCTCCGGGAAGAGCACGATGATGTAAAAAAAAGCAAGTGTAAAAACTTGACACTTGAACGTGTGTAGCGCCGCGGGCTTGCCAGCGCCGGAGACTTCTGCAGTGGACAGACTCAGAAGTTGTAATGGCGGCACCTGTCTGAAGGGGCGCCATTTCTCCGGAGGAGCGTCACTGCAAAAGTACCTGGAGACAGGGGTGGATACAGGAATGGCATCGGAGGCATATGCCCCCATTGAAATTGGTGTCCCTTCGGCTGGGAAAGGGCTCCACTTCGGGAAAGCTCGAGTGCTTCGCCATCGTATTGTTAGCCAGAGGTGCCCCACTCAGTGTAAAAGGCGTCCTTTCAGTGTGCTCGAGTGTATTCCCCTCGAATTATTCAGCCAGAGGTGCAGCATGGAAGGAAAAGGCCCCTATTCAGCTTGTTTGGGTGAATCCCTTTGACTTTGTTCAATTAGAGACCCACCTTGGAAGGTTAAGGGTCCCCTCCGAAAAGGTCCAAGTGCGCCCCACTCCTCAAATTATTTCAGCTGGAGCCCCCCTTCCAAGAGACAACATTTCCCTCACAACATTTTCTGAACCCGCTCCTGGCTTGACGGGTGTCTTTTCCTTCCGAGGGTAGGCTCTGGCAGAAATATTATAGGGGAGTCCATTCGAGCACACGGAAGAGGCGTTTATGCATTCTTTCGAGGGGGACGCTCCTGACTATAATAAATATAGGAGTTCACTGAAGCCTTCCCGGAGGGGTACCTTTTCTGGCCGGAGGAGCGACCACGTTCCATCGCAGGGAGGAACATGCCCCCTGCCATGGAAGGGGGCAGTTCCCTTCCCCTTGTATCTGCTCCTGACGCCTGACCCCTGACTCCTGACTCTTGACTCCTGCACGCCAGCAGCGGGCCGCGTTCGGGCTATCAGTTGTCTCTTTCCTTCGGAGAGGACATATCTCCGGCCGACGCAGACGGACTGTGCGTTTCAGGCGGTTGGAATTCAAAAAGGCAGCACCAAGTTCGACCTGCTGGTGGCAAGCCTTTCTTTGTCGACCACCACGTAGATACGGATAATGTGAAGGCCCAGAGTCCAGGTTCGTAGCCCGTCTTGACACATTGAGGCGCAGGTTGGCGCAATCGCGAGTGGCCATCATGGAAGCCCTAGATCCCCGTCAACAGCTCGGATACCAGCAGTCGTTCCAGCTGCTCCTGCGCATGCACTCCGAACTGGGTACAACACATCTTATCTCGAACAACTGGAAACATTGACTATACCTTCAACGGCTGCCGCAGGCAGATTGGGCAGCAGTATCGCTGTTGAGGCATTCCATGGTAACTCAACCGGTGGGTGCCGTTCGACCATTTTTTATTTTCTTGAAAAGTTGTGTACTTAGGCTTTCAAGGGCGAACAATTCATTTATGATGTTAAAAAATTCCCCCCAAGATATTTCCCATGATACGGTCTTGGCAAATTTCCCAAGGTCGGTGAGGAGGCTTAAATTAAAGTGCATGATTTTCCTAACTTTGACGACCCACAACTCCGAGGCTAAAAGAGCTATTTCATTGAACGTTTTTGGGTTGAATTGGGATGAATCAAGGAACAAGTTGGCTATCTCGGATTTTTTATTTTCAATTTATTAGGTCATGTGACCTGGTGACCTATCATTTTCTGCGTGACCTTGCCCTTTTGGCTGCTGAAATTATAACTTTCGTCTGATGAAGATCTGAGCCCCATTCAGGCCATTTTAAATAAATAAACAAAAAACGTGGGGTTCGGCCTATAAAAAGTACTTTTGGGCATCGCAATGCTGACACAACACGCTGGTTGAGCCACCTGTCTGTCGATAACTTCGCATCTATTTGGCATACGGTTTCGAAATGGTCCAGAGTGACTCCCGACGACGAAATCTGTCGGTTGGTGCCTGTTATGCTGCCATCAGGTCATAAGGTTGCATTGACATTAGGTGTTCAAGGTCATGGGATCTGCGGTCACGAATATATTTCGGGTTAAAACTGTATCCCTAGATGAGCTAAACAGCTGAACTCGATGCTATTGTGTTCGTAACATCGATACGGTTACAGTGATACATGGGATGACCCCGATGGGTCAAGTTATGTCACGTGACCTGAGGCCAGGTCACCGATACTATCACAGGTGCCTATTGACATGTACACATACCTATCGATAGAACAACACGACACCAGCGCATCAACATATCGCCTCAACACTTTGACATGTTTGACGACCTTGTGTTCTTGTACTGATTGCGTAATTATACGTAAAATGGCAGGTGTCTATTGACATATTCCTATCGATAGAATACTATACAAGCGCACCAACATATCACCTCAACACCGTGACATGCTTGCCAGTCTTGTCTTCTGAGAGAATGTGGATCCGCATTATTCTCTGACTCACAGGGCAGAACCTGTGGTGCTTTCTTGTTCCCTTGATCGTAACGGCTTTGGTGAAACGGCCATTCAGCTCCTGCTCGGGCGCTGCATGACCTCGGCAGTCGATGCGCCCCTAAACTCCAATAACTAACCAACCAGCTCCTGCTCAGCCTTCTGCACTTCCTCTTTTGTGACATAGAAAAACTTGATCTTTGTCACAAGCTGCTCGGCGAGAAATCGATACATGTCCTCTGGTGTGAGGATTTGATCTTTTACCGGGCACCGCAGGCTCTCGAGGTACGTGGCGCGTTTCATGGTGCCGCCTCTACCATCGCACACTCCCTTTCCGTGGGACCTCGCAAAAAGTGTCACTCAGATGTCACACCAGGTAAGTCGATGTCATGATAGCACACATTCGCGAAGCTGTACTTGTTTGTGTATTGCGCAGCGCATCCGTCCGTGAAGTGATGAATTTTCATGAGTCCGGGAACCTCTTCCTTTATTGCTGGTACCAGTTGGCGCAGGAAGTCGTGCCAGTGCTAGTTGATGCTTTGTGGCGTCAGATATCACGGAGAAGCTCTCGGATGTCGCTGCTCTCCGTCTTGGCGCCAGTACACCGCGAACAGGTGCACGGTGCTCCGTGCTGTGTCTCAGTGTAAACCTTGGGCGGCATCCTGCACCACGAAGGAGACGTTCTCGACAAAGTCTCCTTGAACAATCACTTCGCCATCTTCAACGTTCTCCTTCAGATGCTTGAAGGGCGTTGACTGAGCCTTCGCCTTGAAGTGATGACTTGTCAGCTTCACTATGGCGGACCTCAGTCTATCGATGCACTCGCCCTGGCTTGCGACGATTTCTTGGAGCGTGCAGCGACCAGTGCTGTCCCACCGCTTGTAGTGGACCTCCTCCTCACTGTCAACGTCGTCATTGTCTCGCTCTTCGACTAGTATGTTCAACATGTTCATCACACCTTCCTCACCTGGACACTCATGACACTCATCCATCATGCAGTCACGATTTTCTGAATCACACACAGCAATGTCGATGGCAAAGTTATTAGGGGCAAAGTTACAGCCATAAACGAGTTCGTGACCTCAGATGACCTTGAACGCCAAATGCCATGTGACCTTGTGACTTGATGTCAGTGTAGCAGAAACCAACTGACAGGCTTCGTCATCAGGGGCCACTTTGGACCATTTCGACACCGTATGCCAACTAGATGCGAAGTTATCGGCGGGCAGGGGTCCCAAACAGCGTGCTGTGTGAACATTGCGAGCCCCAAAAGTGATTTTTGCAGGTCGAACCCCTCGTTTTGAATGTATATATATGAAAAGGCATGAATGGGGCTTAAATGCTCATCACACGAAAGTTTTAATTTCAGCATCCAAAAGGTCAAGGTCACGACGCAAAAACGATGTCACGGAGTCACATGACCTAATAAATTGAAAATCGAAAATCCGAGATAGCCAACTTGTTCCTTGACTCATCTTAATTCAACCAAAATAGGTTCAATGAAATGTCTCTATTAGCCTTGGATTTATGCGTCGTCAAAGTTAGGCTTTATCACTGACCTTGGTAAAATTGCAAGGACTGTATATTGGGAATTAAGAAAAATTGTTCACCATAAATGAAATTGTTCGCCCTTGAAACACCGGGTACACAACTTTTCAAGAAAATAAAAAATGGTTGGACGGCAATTTGGGAAATTTTCGGTTGAGCTACTGTGGAATGTCTCTATTGTCAGCGGAAGCTCCTCTGGTCCAACTGGCCACCGCAGCTGACATATTTATGCATTGAGGGCATCCGGGATGTCTCGCTGGACGTGGCCGCCTATCCGGTACTCACGGTGGCGGTGGAGCGGGCGGTGAAGGCGGTAACGGAGGCGGCCAGCGCGGTGGTTGGAGAGACGCAGCGGCACGGCTACATCTGCAACCGCCTCAGGCACCGACAGCAGCTGCCAGCTGTTATCAGCAAGAAGCTTTTACCTAAGTCATGGCAAGTGCCACTGTGCATCTCATGCATTTCGTCTCGTGTGAAGTGCCGCTCGTGCCGAACTCGCCGCGATGTGTGACCCCATGTCTGAATACATACGTCATACATGTCACCTGATCGCATACCAATGGTTCTTAAGTGTTAAGAGTGAGGATGGGTTTCAGAGAAAATCAAGCCTAGTATGCAAATCAGTGAGCTCATCGGTCTGCCTGATGCCGCATTCAGAGACCACCGCCCGCATGACTACAGTGCAGTGGTTTCATTTTGCCTGAAACAGAGATTATACTCGGAAATACATATAATTTGGACTCCATTGATAATGTTCATGCTGATGAATACTTAAACGTTGTCACGTGTCCATTTCTAGCACTGAAAGAGTGGTCGTGGCTGCCAGACGAGAGGAGGAATCGTTAGTTTCAAACTTGCTCGCCAGAGGCGCTGTTGCCCCCTGAGTTATGAGACAGCCACTACTTTACTCGCTCGGAGCAGGATGGGGTTAAAATTAAGAGAAAATTAATGGTGCCATATTGTTTCCACGAGGATAGAGCATAATAAAATCACAGCGGCACCATGAATTGCGATTGATGACACAGCCTAATGTACAGTGTGCCTGGGCCTGCGCATGCGGAAGACTGATGCAAGGCGAGGCTGCATGTATATCTTAGCTGTCGTCCGAATGTCGCGTGGTCTCGACGGCCGGCGCGCGCGCGTGTCGGGATAGCTGATGCAATCGACGCGGGACGCGCGCGCGTCCTGGCTTGACTGGGGGAGTGTAGCTGTTACATATTCTTGAAAGTCACGGCATCAGGTCTGATGTCCGCAATGACGGCACGATACTCAGCTGCGCAGACGGTGCTAGCCGACGCGGTGTCTCCGGACACCAGCACGCTAGCCACACCACAGGGTAAGTCGCCACGTTAACGGTGGCGGGCAGTCACCTGGAAAACGTCCTGAGTGACAGGTCACCAGAGTGAACGGGCGGACGTCACTATTTCCAGGGCCATCGGCGGGACCATCGGCGCTCCCGCTCCGATCGCAGCTCGCAATCGCTCGTAGCTGTATGTTAATTGCCATTTCATATTGGTGGGGGGACCAATGTCCCTATTGGAGGGGAAAAACTGAACATTGGGGGAGGGCGTATGTCCTTCCGAAAGTTTACAAAACAGCACTCCTGTACACTCACATAGGTGTTTGCTGTGCTGGAGAAGAGAGGATGATAGCGCTTTTCTTTTAGTTGATTGTTCCATTTTTGTGCTACTCAGAAAAGTAAACAGTAGTTCAAGGAGCTCAGGATGTTCATCGCCAAGAAGTGTGGGTAAAGTGGAATGTAATTATTATCGGAGTTATATATATATATATATATATATATATATATATATATATATGTATATATATATATATATATATATATATATATATATATATATGCATATAGTACACAGAAGATAAAAATGTCCAAAGGAGTAGAGCACGTCACACAAGCGTCAAAGTGGAGGTCGGTAGAGTCAATTGAAGAGGTAGTTGCGTGTGGAAATGGTGTGGTTTAGCCACATACAGGAAATCACCACCTCTTGTGTGCGTGAGTGTTGGTGTGATGATGTACATTTGGAAAGGATGGATTTATGTAGGTGTAAATTTGAAGGTCGTGTCTCCATCGTGCCTGGATATATTTGTTGAATGCATTGTTTGCTAAGGATAGCAGATCACCGGGAAGGGGGACCGTGGGTCAGGTGGCAGATCTGAGGTCACTGGCCCCATGGTGGAGCCCATCCGTTCACTCGCTACTGGGTATGCAAATGTGGCCGAGGACTCAGAGAAGTGCAAGTTGGAGGTGAGCGTGGTAGACATGACAGAGGTGTTGTATAGCGTGGAGTGTGGGGTGTAAGGCGTTGTGTATGGCTGCGAGGGAGTCAATGGAGGAGCTTGAGTCAGTATAGATGATGGTGGGTGTAGTGATGTTGATTTCAATGATAAGTTGCTGGAAGTTTAGGATGGCAACTAACTCTGCCTTGTAGATCGAATGGTGTGGTGTTAATATCGTTTCACCACTGTAGAACGCACTCACAGGACGGTTCCCACACCGTCCTTGGTGCACACATGCAGCAGCCACCAGTGTAGGGTCATGTGTACTGTGGGCGGGCCTCTTGATGTCAGGAAAATTTGGGTTGGGCTTTCCATGGGGAAGAGTATATTTTTATTGCATCGAAATGAATACTCCAGCTTGGGGTGTTTCATGTTCCAAAGTGGGAGAATGGGGAGGGGGCACTTTGTCGGGGTTTGGATCAGAAAATATCGGTGCGAGTGTAAGAACCAGGCTCAGATTACTGGCAATGTTGTGTTTGCTTCTGCTAAAGATACGCCGAACGCGGAGGCAGATAAACAAAGAGTGTCGGGCGATTGTGCTATGAACAGATATAGTCATCTCACTATGTCAAACACCGTGAAGCCAGCGTTCTACTCCGTGTGCCGAAATGCCAAGATCCGCAACCAGAAGAGTCGCAGGTGACACTCTTCAGTTGGTGTTTCGGCCGTCAGCCTGCAATTCATATGGTAAGCTAATGCAAGTGGGCATTCAAAACGCCGGTTTCTGTTCTTTCTCGCCTATAGCGGACTCAAATTGTATCTGCTAGTAAATCGAAGCCTAAGGATACACTGCGGGGTAAATCCTCCAACAATCCTTAAATGATTCCTTAACATTCACGGGAATACTTTCGCTTAAAAAGAGTGAAATTTCACGCCAGAGACTGTCCCAATGCTTCCCTAGCTAACACCGTCTGTATATAGCTAAGTCTGCGCGTATCCGCCGATGTCACCCCTCCCCACCCCCGTCAACGGAGTTGGCGGGGCGGGGCTGCGGCGGCCAGGGGCAAGGCAGCCATGCCATCGACAAACCGCCAGCGGGGAAGCGCCACACCGCACATAGTGATTGTAACTGTGGGCGAAAAACGTGCTGCAGTTGAAGATGTCTCACCTGATTTGAGGGGTGGATATTCCTGAGGGCATATGCCTCCGCATGGAAAGGCGCGCCGCTCTGACTGGAAAATGCAACCTTTCAAGGGGGCTCATGTGCTCCCCACCCCACCCTCCCCTCCTCTCACCTGGAAGAACTTTTATAAAGTTGGTGCCTTCGAGAAGTTCGTCATTTCCAGGAAATTCCCTTTCCCAATGAATATCCATCCGTAATCTTGAACCTGTAGTAATGATGGTAATCTTCACGATCATCACAAGGTGTAATCCGTATGCATTCCCTATGTTACAATGTGTACTCTTCATAATGCTCAATGCGTCCATATGAGAGGAGGATGGGAGGCTGGGAGAATGGGAGCGTGACAGTAGATGGAAGATGGATAAAAAGAGGGGATGGAGGGAGGGAGAGAGGGTGGCAGGGGAATATTATATATATATATATATATACATATATATATATATATATATATATATATATATATATATATATATATATATATATATATATATATATATATATATATATATATATATATATATATATATATATATATATATATATATATATATATATATATATATATATATATATGTGTGAGTATCTGAAAACCGTGTCTAAATAAACTTGGTCGACTATTGCCGAATGCTATATTCCTTGCGGTGCGACGGTGCTGCCACCTATGTAGCAGCATATGGGATGCCGATCATGTAGCTGCGTGCAATCGAGGATTGTGGCAAAATGACGAGGGTGATGGATACTAAAGCAGTACATACCTGCAACACCAGTGTACCGACATAGCAGATGGGTGTTTAGGATTGAACGCTGCCCTCGATAGAAGTGATACTGCGAAAAGTGAAAGAAAAAAGCGGGAACCATGATGACGTTAAGGCAGATGGGCGGCAAAGAAAATTAGATTGTTATGGAAAAAAATTGGCATCTTTTCTGGAGGAACACATGATGCTTGTAATGTTTCCAGAAAATAGAAGATCTGAGACAAAAATGCAAGAATGCGATTACTAATTGGAGATTGGATTACGCCTTGATGCGGATCACAGAGCCTGGAGCACGAAACCTTGTGGCATTCATTGCCTCGAAGGTGTTATGCAATACAAGTTAACCTTCGTGCATTTTACGCCGCACTTATTTTTCATATTCAACAATTAGTCTATGATTTGCAAGATGTGTGTAGTCCCCTCAATTTCGACTTGCTGCAGCATATATATATATATATATATATATATATATATATATATATATATATATATATATATATATATATATATATATATATATATATATATATATATATATATATATATATATATATATATATATATATATATATATATATATATATATATATATATATATATATATATATATATATATATATATATATAAAAAAAAAAAAAAAAAAAAAAAAATATATAATATATATAAAAAAATATATATATATATATATATATATATATATATATATATATATATATATATATCATGCAGTGTGTGGCTGGAGAGACCTTTTCAGTAAGATATGCTGTCAACCATGATCAGTTCTATTTCATATCTTGATTGTATAATCGCGCGTAACAATTGATTGTTGGCGCCAAACGGGATGAAAAAGGATCGTGTGCATGCACAGCTGCACTGTATGACCTTGGCGGGCGTTGTTCCTACGGGAGTAATCTCGGCTGTTTGACTGTTTCTTGTAGCTTTTAGTCGACGCTGAACAGGCGTCCACAGTCGGGCTGCTCCTCATCGGCGTGACTACTAACCCGATTATGTCATTTCCAATCTTGCAGCTGAACAGGGCCGGCCGACGATGCCCAATGAGAAAAACGACTAACAAAAACTCCCACCGAGGCAGAGTTTGGCCAACCCGATACATTCGCAACGTCGAGTCAGGTCGCAAGCGACAAAAAGTAGGTGTTCACAAAATGCAGAGGATAACCCATCCGCCACATAGACGACATTCCGCAGTGCGCGCGGGAACTCAAATTCTACATGAGAACGGCGTTTTCCTTCCCCCTAGAGTCGGGGCGGGAGTAGTCGGCAGTGGCGCCACCTACGCCATTACATCACTCATTACGCCCGGGGATGGAGACGCGGCGGCGGGAATAGCTCTGGCTCACCAGCGGCCAAATCGAGTGTTGTCTCGGAGGTGTTGTCGACGGTGGACGGTGCGGACGCGGCACGCCGGTGCCAGGTGAGCGCGGCACCAGCCCTGGCCAAGCGCCATAGCAATGCTGTGATAAACGCTAGCCGGCATCCAGGCTCTGAGCGGTGAAAACATTGCACATCGGCCGTTCTTCCATCGCAGCGCGAAGAAATCCCGATGAACCTATTTTTCAACATAACTTCATGCTTGACACAGCTGCACGATAACTGCCTGATTTTTCTGATACGTTCATGCTTTACTTTTGAAAAACCGAACCACAAAACATGCAGACGTAGCATTAAAGTTGAACCCCTGTTCGGCGACCTGTTGCGACCCCTCACGCAAGCACCATCAGCACTTGCAGCAGCATCAGTGCGTGCGTTAAGCTGATGTGACAACCACAATCTCAAACATACTGTTTTGTCCAGAAGTCGATGAAAATGCGCATCCATGTACATATCTTTGTTATCACTTGGATTCAAATTCAGACATATACCCAACAAATAATTTATTCTGCGAGTGAAATGGCTTATACCAACTTGAGAAAATGAAAGCTAGTGTTGCGCAGTAATTGCCCGACATTCGCTCTCTTGGATTTCTCATATTTTCATGTACCAGTAACGGAGAACATCGTACTACACATCACCAACCAGCCACGGATGGAATACGCGTTTGACCAATCCATTGCGCACTGAACAAGTTGAACACCGGTTTATTGGAATCCAGTTCCAACAAACTGGCTAAAAAAAGCAACTAAGAAGAGTTTCAGCCAATGGTTGGTGTCAAATTCTATGTCCACTACCCTTGCTTGGAGGGCACGGAATTGTGGCATCATTGAAGGTTGTAAGCATTCATCATGCGGGGTGTCGGTTATGACGGCTAACATCCTTGAAGTTATACTCCTAAAGTGAACATCCAAGTTATACTCGCTAAGGATGTCGGTAAGTTTGTCACTTTTCACATCGCTGCCGGGTGTTATTATCGATAAACAACCCACAGCTAAGGTTTTATGGACGCCAAACTGTCTTCAACCGGGGTGTGGTCTTCAACCGTCCCCTCCACCAGGTTCTTCGCGGATAGTAAAAGAACGGCGAGGGGCAGCGGGTCCAAATTTTGCATACCCACATCAATTTGGCATATCGTGTCAAATTTTTGAAGTCAAGTCAGTTAGGGTCAACGAGTTAGTCTAGGTCAAGTAAGGTCACCTCGAAAAAAAGTTTAACCAGCCGTCACGCTTCAACGGATAGAGATATTTTAATGAAATTTCAACGTTTGCTTATCTCTATGGGTGGAACAGAATGTTCTAGAGAAATTTTTCTCATTTTCTTTCTTAATTACCTAATATTTTTGCATATTTGCTTATTAGAGAGCAAATCGAAGATGTTGGCTAAAGTAAGCATTTTTATAGAGCAAGTTCACTTCCAAACACGTTTTTCTGTCAGCTCTATCCATTAGAAGAGAAAAATTGAAGAAAACTTGAAAACAAATCTTTTGGAAATTTCTCAACAATATTTTGACTTTGGGTGCGCAAAAAATTGTATGATCCTGGTCCATTTCCCTGTCGTTTTCTGGTTCCAAATACTTTTTGCTATTTCAGATATCTCTAAAATGAACTCCCCAGAGCAAAAACATGATGAAAGTCGTGAAAATCTACGCCCCCTAGTGACTTCACTTTTTGTTTTTTTTTGTCGGGGGTGGTTTCGGGCCCTACTTGTCGAGTGCTTTCCGATAATACCTCTTTCATTTTCGTGGGACGCTTTGTTTGGATATTAGAGGGGTTCCTATCAGCCCCCAAGACGAGGTGTGAGGATCTGACCGGAGAGACCGGACGAGTTAAATTCTTTGCAACTCCACTGGGATGTTACGTGCACCTTTATATATATACATGTATACATATATAAATATATACATATGTATATTCATAGATATATACATATATTTATATATATATATATATATATATATATACATATATATATGCACACACATATATATATATATATATATATATATATATATATATATATATATATATATATATATATATATACATATATATACCCTAGCCGTTTACATCCGTTAGGTATATTTTTTTGAATCTGGATACATGGGGAAGATAGTTTGAAGGAATTTCATAACATAGCGAATAGCATACATGGCACAGTTTTAGTGGAACTATGATATTCAAGCTCACATACATGTTTCTTGGATGAGTTAATTATAATGCATACCAATCGTCCCACCCCTGATAACGGGCCAAGAGAGCAATAGGCATGTACAATTCAGCAGTAGACATCCATCGACAATTAGATACTTTGAAGGAAATACGTATTGGTAGGTGATACCGAGAAGTTGAAATTGCCAAGGGGATGCAAAAAGCAAACATTACGATTCGTCAAAATCTGTTGTCATCGAGGCGTACTCCTAAAGCAAAGCAAGTCACCCGATTGTCGTCAATTATACCAGCTACCTTCCAGTAATTGACAACATTTCAAGCGAAACAACGTATTTTTGAGATTTCAAATCGCTAGAAGAAAGTGTTAGATGCAAAAGAAAATTGTTTCATATCAAATGCGCACTAATATGAGGGACATCTTAGTACGCAAAAATATACACAAAGCATCTAGTGGATGGTGGACGGCCATGGGTAGTTTGTAGGAAAATCTGCACAGTTTGCAGCGTAGGTGACGATGGAGAAGCCGTATATACACACACACATATATATATATATATATATATATATATATATATATATATATATATATATATACATATATATGAGAATATACACATATATATGTACATGTGATCAATTGGATCATGTAAATCAGGTTGATGTAGCATATCTTGACTTTAGTAAGGCCTGTGACAAGGTACCGCATAAACGGTTAATGATGCAGCTCCAGGTCCATGGGATTGCAGGTAGCATCCTAAAATGGATAGAGTTGTGGCTTTCAGATAGGCAGCAGAGAGTGATGCAAAATGGTAAAAAGTCATCATGGCAAAACGTCTCTAGTGGAGTCCTCCAGGGGTCAGTACTGGGGCACCTCCTGTTCACTATATTTGTAAATAACACTGAAAGTGGCCCAAGCATTAAGGTTTTGAAATTTCCGGATGATTTGAAGGTCTTTAGGGCAACAACAGGTCACAGTGAGCATATCTCGCTGCAGAAAGACTTGGACAAACTTGTGAAGTGGTCCGAAGAATGGAAAATGAAATTGAATTTTGATATGTAGAAAATCATGCACGTAGGTAGGAAGCATATGAAGGTTCCACATTTGATGGGTGGCCATGTACTATCGGTGACTCAGCAGGAGAAGGACTTAGGTGTTATTCTGAACACGAAATTGGGGGCATCAGAACAGACCAAGGAAGCCAGGAAGAAGGCACTGAGAATGCTTGGGCAATAAATAGGAATGTATCATGCAGAAGTGACGAAGTCATCAGGAAGCTGTAATGTGCATATGTCAGGCAAGATTTTGAATACTGTGTCCATGCTTGGTCACCTAGTTAAGAAAAAGATTGTTAGCTTTTAGAGAGAGTATACAAGAGGGCTACAAAAATGGTTAATGGTAAGCAACCTGGCGTATGAGGAAAGATTGAAAAATTGAGTATGTTCTTAGTCAAATATAGAAGGCTGAGAGGAGATCCCGTGGAGGTCTATGATTTTATTCATGGTCAGGATATATCAGGAAAATGTTTGAATTTAATAGAAATGATGCAATTACAGGTCATTAATTCAAAATTAAAGTTAGGGACAGAAGAACACGGTTACACCAACAGGGTAGTAGAACACTGTTCTTCACCAACAGGGTAGTAGAACACTGGAACCAGCTGACAGAAAACGTTGCAGGTAGTAGCACACTGAACATGTTTAAAATCAGCATATACGTCCATTATAAGAATAGAAGGCTTGCTTTTCAGTATTCCAGGGAGGGCTTACCCACGGAATTGGTGGGGAACAGGTTGAGTGTACAGAGTCTAATATTATGGGCCATAGTTGCACTGATCTTTTACATCTTTATGTCTTTATGTCTTTATAACAGTAAAACATGCCGCAAACCGGCGCGATTCCGCGAAATGCGACGAGACACCTCAACTAGACTCCACCTGCTTCTCTCCAGCCAAATTCCTCAACTGTGAGACATATGACCACCTCACCAAATCGCTCTCTGTCCGTTCTGGGGAATGGAGACAGAGGTATTCGACCGGCGTCTCGTTTTCCCATGTTCGGCCGACCGTCAAGGCCACCTCCTCATTCTCCCAGCCCATCCAGACCAAACTACTCCACTAGCTTTCGCGTGCACCCCACTTCCGTCTGCACATGAACCGACGTGATTCTCGGCCTGGCTCACCTTACCAAAACTTGTGCAAATCACCGACACCATACAAACAACTCCGGCTCCCAGGTGACTCCAGATACCATTAACAGAGTCCGCATACATGCGGCTCCATCCACCCGGCGACCATTAACAGACCCGGCTCCAGCCATCCAGACAACCGCAGGACCATTAACAGACCCGGTTCCAGCCACCCAGACCACCCCAGGACCATTAACAGACCAGGCTCCAGCCATCCAGACCACCGCAGGACCATTAACATACCCGTCTCCAGCCACCCAGACCACACCAGGACCATTAACAGACCCGACTCCAGCCACCCAGACCACCCCAGGACCATTAACAGACCCGACTCCAGCCACCCAGACCACCGCAGGACCATTAACAGACCCGGCTCCATCCACCCAGACCACCCCGGCGACCATTAACAGACCCGGCTCCATCCACCCAGACCACCCCGGCGACCATTAACAGACCCGGCTCCATCCACCCAGACCACCCCAGGACCATTAACAGACCAGGCTCCAGCTAACCCAGACCACCGCAGGACCATTACAGACCCGGCAGACGGTCGGCTGCGGGTCCGAGCTGTTCTCCTCGGAGCGAGTCGGGCGCGTCCAGCGCCGGCCGGCTCCCACGTGTCAGCCGGAAGGAAGACGACCGCCGGCCGGCGGCCATCAGCCGCAGCTGTGGTACATGGTCGGGGGCCGTGATCTCCCCAAGGCCACCGGTGGGCAGGACGGCTCGGGCGACCCTGTCGGGGTCGGTGCACCCAGCATGTCCACGGGAACGCAAGCGTAGATTCGACATGTAACGGAAGGTGGTGACAGGCATTCATTTTATATGCGATGTCTGTTTTCCTGCTGCGGAATTGTCGCAGTTTCTTATCGAAAGTGTCGAAAGGAAGGCATTATTTGGTATCATCATTTCAATTCTGATCACACTTAGGGAAACATTATTGCGATCACTATAACTTCAATATGTTTAATTGTTCCCTGCACAGTCGCGACGTGGTCGGTGGACCGCATCGTAGTGGTGATTCTGCACTTCATGTCAATAATGATGACATATGCGCGCAAATTGCATCTAATTCACTATTGGAAGTCGTTGCATGTATTTTGCGTTCCCATGGTCGTTGCATTAATGTATGATCATTTTATATTCCACCACACATAGATAACACAAACATGCTGACACAATTAGAAAACCGTAGGACACATCAAGCATATCATTTTATCTTACTCGGCGATTCTAGGTTGATGGATTTGTTTCACAAAGCTTCAACCGGTCGAAAACTTTAATCTTATGCGCCAGATTTTTCGCCAGACACACTGAAGTTTGTAGGATTTTATATTGAGAACGGAGGTTTACCATGCTGGAGCATAATACAAATTACGCTCGCTGCTTTAACGTGGGAATTTTCGGAGCGCAGTTTACAGCCCCGCGCTCTGATGGACCGGAATCACCGTTTCACACTGTAACGGTCGGCGATTCCATATTGTTGGCGATTCCGGAGACAGAAAAGCCGACGCGTTCCCGGCATTTGGAAGCGCTGCCAGAACAATGATTTTCGTAAACGCGATCGCGCCAGTCATCGATTCGCGTTGCATTACCACTGGCTTTTCGTCGACCGCGGTGATGATGTCAGTCAATTTTTGCCAGCACATTGCCATCATTAATTGTGTGCTTCCAATGATTGCGCAGCACGTATATGGTCACGTCCACCGCACGTCGGTGTATGGGTACGCACTCGTGTCTTGGGTGGTGGATTGGAACGCACGTGTATCTTGGGTGGTGGACGGGTATGCACGATGTACGCACGATGTACGCACGTTTGCTCCGCCCCTCCCCCCACACACGCACCGTGTTCTAAATAAAGGCGCGACAGAGTGATATGGTGAACACAAGCGGCTGAGCGGTGACAGTCAGACATTGGGCGCCGGTGGCACCCCCAAGTGTCAGCTGAGCGTGCACGATTTCTTTTCATCGCTCAGACCAAGCTCTTCGCCAATTCGACAACCAACCAACCAAGCGAAGAACCAGACTCTGTAGCGTCTCGAAAAGCCAGAAATTGACTGGACCAGCAGCCTAGGGCGTCGCGAGGCCAGCACCAACAAGAAGCCTCGACGCCGCTGGCGTGACATCAAGGTCACTGCCTACGTGCACCAGCACAAGGTACCCAAAAAGGCTGGATCACGCCGAAGGCGTGCTACGAAAGCCGCGACAACGCCAGCTGTCCAGCGACAAGGACACCAAGCCCCGGAAGACACCGACCACCAGCTGCCACCATCCCGTATTTTCTGCACCACGGATTCAACTCTACCCTACACTGCCATCTCTATCATCTCTACCTAGGACTATCCTCTTTGCTGGATCTGCAACTTCACTTCAGGTTGGTCCGGCGGTGCCGCCAGCCCCCCCCCCAATACCGCCGATATTTGTAAAGTGTTCACCTTTCTCTCCTACTCCACCACCAAACCCAAGGCCCACACTGAACACTCCTACGCACCATGCCTTACACCACAACAGACGAACCGACGGGTGATTTCTATGTCTGCCGCCGGGTCGATGGTCGGCCTATGACCAGCCTCGACCCTTGGAAGGTGGAGACTGAAATCACCCGTCGGACACAAACCCCCCTACACGTACGCCCTCTAAAATCTGGGGAGCTTGATCCAGGCCTGCAACACCACGGACGCACACATCTTAGAGCAGCTCACACGCCTCTTAAACACACAGGTCACCATAACAACAGACACACACCGCAACAACTATCAGGGGATCTACACGCGTGGGAGTTAGAATGGATGCCTGAGGAGAGATTGACTCGCAGATTTGCGAGCCAGGGGATCTCCTCTGTGTACCGGCCCCCTCCCCCCACAAACAAACCAAACACTCACATTCTCATCCTGACTTTCACATCCAAACAACAACCCACACATGTCACAGCTGGCTACATCACATGCAAAGTAACACCACGTGCACCCCTCCCTCTTCGCTGTTCCTTTTGTCAAGGACATGGCCACACGAGGGGGGCTGCAAACACACAAACCCCACATGTGCCCTCTGTGCCGAACCACACGACACTAACGATTGCAATAGTGGGATTAGGAAATGCGTGGGCTGCGGCGGGTATCACGGCACCTGGGACGGGGCTTGTCCTCGGTGGAGGAAGGAGAAAGACATCCTCCGACTTATCCACATCGAGGGCGTGGCCCCGTCGCGGGCACGGAAGTGGGGTGACGAACAGTATCCACTGCTCTCCGCCCGGCCCACGCAGACACACACTCACCCTACAGTCACCCCTCAGGAAACCCAGACGGACCCTACAATAGTCATTCGGCTAGAAACCACCACAAAATTTACGGCACAAGCACAGGCACCTCTCCTCCCACCACACCGCGAAGCACACAAACCACCACCCCTATCACTCCCCCGAGACCCACCCCAGGCACCACCTGCACGACGCAAACTCCCCCTTCACCACGGACCAATAGCAGACTCAGAGGAAGAAGACATTAGCTCAGACACCGTAGGAACCACTCCACAGACCACCCAAGCACCGACAACACGAGCAACCAACAAACCAAGCACTACATCCACGAACAAACCAACCACAACAACCATGAAAACCAGAACACGTAACAAATCCACTCGACACTAGACAGCATAGAAACAAACATCCGAACAACTCCTCAACCCAGTCTCTCCCAACTCTGCCCATAATGTGTTTATATTTCAAAGAAAAATCGAAAGAGGCTGGTGCCAGGCCGACACCAGAACCTTAAACAAATGTAAAAAGCTATTAAAAAAGACAAAAAGACAAGGGGAAAAAGTATAAAAAGAACCGAAGAAAAAAGTAGAAAAAGAAACAAAAGAACTAGATAAATGACAAAAAAAAATGAAAGAAAGAACTAACAGTGTATGACTTGACAACCATGTATGCTTGCAATGTTAATACCAAAGGCGATAACCCCCAACCCCCACCCCCAACTACTAGCAGGCACCGTCCGGACCACCACCTCCAAACGACTTCCAAGACGTAAACAGCCGAAATCACCACACGGTGGCAGGCTGTTATAATTCACTTACACACACACACACACAAACACACACGCTGAGCGTGCAGTGGTCCGGATCGAAGCACGCCCAAGTGTCGGCTGAGCGTGCCGTCACAGTTCGTGCAAGCATGACTTGCGATAATATCCCTACCATATGTATGACCCTCCGCCACTCTCGGCTCTTCACATACGTGAAGCGTCACGTTTGTTCGCGCATTCATTCATTCATTATTCATGTATCTCACACGGGTGGGCTGCCGCCTCATGCTGACAGCTGATCCCCGTCTTTGCTTTGCTGATCTGATGTCTTTGCTTTGCTCATGCTGATCCCCGTCTTTGTTTGACGGGTAATTGCATGTGTGACCTTACGTGTGTGGGGTGCATAGCAGGTTGGGCAAGGGGGAAGTCAGTGTACCTGCTGCTGAGAATACGGGAATAATTTGTTCTCTATACGGTTTCGTTGTTCTTTTAATTCCATTAGTTTCCTTCAGATTCAACTGTTTGGAGATATAGCCTCTTTTCCTCCTTGGGCGCATAAAAAATAGTTAGGTAGGTATCTACTTTCAACATTGGTTCTGCTCAAGTTCTTGCCTGGCGGCCAAAACTGTCATTTTCCGCGGGCAACAAAACTTCGATTATTCAGAACAATAAGCAATCCTTTGTGTCTGATGTTCATGAGCTTTTTCAGGTTCTTCATTTCGCCACTGACAGTACCGTTGAGGTGTCGACAACGCATTTGTTATGTGACGGAGGTCGACCATGCCTGCCATCCAATAACCCGTTTCTCCTGTCGGATCTTCACACCTCGTCCCGGGGGGGGGGGTCGGTAAAGACCCCCAATCTAATCTCCAAACTAAGCTTCGCACGGAAACGAAATGGGTGTCATCGGAAAGAGCTCGACGAGTAGGGCCAGGCACTATTCCCAAAACACTGCCCCAAAAACGTGACTTTCACGACTTACATCATGTTCGTGGCTCTGGGGGGTTCATTTTGAAGGTGATTTGAGAAGAAAAAGATACATCTGGAATCAGAAAAGGAAAGCGAAATCGACCAGGATCATAAAATGTGTAGCCACCCAAAAAATTGAGTTTTCGAGTTTCTTTTTATTTTCCGTTTGTCATGGGTAGATCGCATCGAAAAATGTTGTTCGAAGTCAACTTGCTCCAATAAAAATGCTTACTTCGGTCATAATTTTCGATTTTAACTTTAAGGGAAAATATACAATACTAAAAAGTAATCAAAAATTGGAAAATGACAAATAATTCCTCTCGTGCGTTTTGTTGCATTCCTAAAAATAAGCAAAGGCTAAAAGTTTCCCTTAAATATCTGTATTCGCTAAAGCGTGACGACTGGTTGAACATTTTTAGAGGTGGTATCACTTGACCTTGACTAACACGTTGACCCTAGATGACCTGACTTAAACATTTTGGCACAGTATGCAAGATTGATGCGGGATGAGGTATGAACATTTCGCGAACATTTTTCGTGCTGGGGAAGCCCATGCATTTGTACAAAATCGTGGTAGGTTTGGTTGGGACTGCTGTTTTCAACCTGAGGAATGTAGTATTTTTGCTTTTTGCTCGTATGCTTGCACGTCCTAGGAACCAGGGCATAATAAACATGAGGTTGAGCGGTGGTAACACATTGAACTCGTTTATAACCCTCGCACGGCTGGTGGTCTGAGCCACCTTCGCCAGGCTGGGGGGGGGGGTACCTATATACCCCCAAGGTATCTCACGAACCAAGCAAGATAGAATGAATCTGAAAATTGCATCGGATAGCTCGAACAAATTCCAGTCGAAAGTACTTCAGCAGTTTTTACGCTAGGATTTGAACTTAACCCTCGCACAGCTGAGGGGATAGATATCTACCCTACCAAGTTTTCCCGCGATAGCGGGAAAACGGCGCGCGGCAGGACGCTGAAATTTGGCATACCTTACAATTAACTATTAAGAACACCAAAAACTCCAAATTAAAATTTCCAAAATTATGGATTTTCAAAATTTTGGATTTTTAAAATCTTGGAATTTTGAATTTTTTAATAGATCTACGAAACAAAAATATGACGTTCTAAGTCAACTTAGCATTATACAAAAGTCCATAGTTTGTCTGCAATGTTGATGTTAGTTTAGATAAAACTACAAAGTGCAAAAAATGATGTCATCAAAAAATCAAAATTCAAAAATTCTGAAATTGTACGTTTTGGCGCTCAGTCAAGGTAAGTAAACCATGTAATATCTTTATAATTGAAGGCGTGGCGACTGCTTAAATATTTTTGGAGGTGACCTCACTTAACCCGCGATAACTCGATAACCTTTGATGACCCGATCCGATTTTTTTAGAAGATGTATAAATAGCTAATGGTAAGGTATGCCAAATTTCAGCGCGCTGCCCCGCGCCATTTCCCCGCTATCGCGGGAAAACCTTGGGGGGAGTAGGTGTATACCCGCCCCAGCCATGCGAGGGTAAAGATAGTGTGGCTCTTCATGCACTGCAGCCTCCAAAATAAATATACGGGGCGATGTCCACCAAATGTGTTTTTGAGAATCTTCACAATTTATTTTTTCAGTTCAAAAGAGTCGTCAGCACGTCCTATGGGTCAGGTAACCATGCTCATCGGACATACGTGGATAATGTAGTGCTGCATACGCTGCATCTGCGATGGCACCTTTGCTAGCTGAAACACCAGCTTCCTCTCACGTTACTGTTGATATCACATTGCAACAATAGCGCTGTATTTCGGCAACATCACAATTTGCAACCACATCTTGATGATACCTTTCCAATGACTTTGGCTGCTGATTTTCCACGTATGTATACAGATACACCATATCGCAGTGATGCTGAACATTCGCCACCCGGCCAGGGGAGGTGTGGCTCGTAGCTCGGCCCTCCCCTAACGGCTTTGTGGCTTCAATATAACGGTAGTTTGTGGAAAATACACACCTCAAGGCGAACATCTACCTTTTCGAGTGTGTGTGGGGGGGGGAGGAATGTCACAGCGGAAGAGATGGCGGAAACATCGCATGACCTCGCGCTGCCGTGCCCTAACTGTGCTGTGTATCTCCACCCTGTTGCAGGCCACCTGGTCATGACGACAGAACGAGCTCGCCTGGTGAACACTTCTGATTCTGGAGTCAAGGAAAGTGTCGCCTGCAGGTGGCCGCATCGGCCGGCTTCGACTGTTGGTCGGCTAGTGGCGCTGGTGCTGGTCATCTGCGTGCCGACTGTTCTGCTCACGCGCCACGCCGCGTCACTATGGCCAACGTCGCCTCCCACTGCCACGGAATCAGCAGAGTGGAACGGCAGCTTAGAAGCGGGGCCGTGGTCGTGGCGGTCGGACATGGGTCGCTACCGGAACAAGCTCATCAGAAGGCTGTGGGCGAACAGCCTTCCCGAGCATTCGTGGTTCACGGACCATAGGTGTCGCCACTTCGTGACGCGCTTCGCGTGCGACGACTGTCTCGAGACAGTGTCGCTGGCGTCATTCCCGCGCTCGGGCAACACGTGGACGCGCTACCTGCTTGAGGCCTCTAGTGGTTTCTTTACCTGCTCTGGCGGACCCATATACTCCAAATACCGATCACAGAACCATGGCAGTTGGAAGTTATCGGCCGACAAGATTCGGGATGAAGTTGAACGCTCGCGACGGTCGGGACTCGGTGTCTTCGGGTTTGTCGGCGAAAGTGTGTCGTGGCTCCAAGGCAACACCATTGCTACCAAGACGCACATCTTCCCACAGCCGTGGAACAGAACAGAAGCTGAACAGACTTCATCACCACTTGCTCCCTTCGCTCCCAACACTACTCGCCGCGCCATCCTAATCGTCCGCGATCCCTTCAAGGCGTTCATATCGCTCAAGAAATACGGTCAAACACAATCGGTGCTAAGTGGAGGCGCGAACTTCAGCCACCTGTTTCGTGGCGAAGAATGGCAACAGTATGTGATGTACTACGCGCAACACTGGTATAATCTCAACACGCGCTGGCTGCGCGAGACCAACGTGACCCATGTTCTGGCCTATGAGAGGCTGGTGCAAAACACTGTGGAAGAACTAAAGAACGTGTTGACTTTTCTAAACGTGCAGGCCGACCCAGGGAGGCTGGAATGTGTGCGCCTCCACGCCGAGGGAAAGGCTCACAACAAAAGGCATGACATTGTGCCTAATGACGTAATCTACCCACTGAACTTGAAAGCCGCCATGTGGAGCCATATTCACCAGCTAAACAGCGACATCCGAATGCAGGGACTGAGAGAATTGCCGTTGGAAGAATACTCGTTTGCTGAGGAGTTTAAGGACATAGGCTCAGATTAACACAATGAGAATAGGAATGCCTAAATATATAGGCTCTTCACACTGACAGGAATATATTCCACACTCTCCATATCATATCCAAATTAAGGTGTGTGCTGGGCGGAATTCTGTACAATACTAGAGCGACCGTGCTTAGTGAAGAGCATTGCTCCGACGTCCACGGATCTGATAATTTTTGAGGGTTGAGGGTTTAGGAAATAATATCTGTAGAGGAGTTGTGGGTGTACGGGTGATATGCAAACGGCAAAGTATAATATTTTTTTCCTAACTTTTTAGGCTAACAGTATCCAGCAATATGTTCTCAGTATTTCCCAGAAATTCCCACAATACACCGCCAAATATTCTATCAAATTCTGTCGATATTACCAAAAAAGATGCCTCGATTTTGCGGCATGGTTTCCCGTATTCTCCTACATTTCTGCAATATTCATCTGAACTACGGAAGTCTCAGAACAATACCACGGGTGCTCCCTCGGCATTCCGCCTCTATTCCCTCAACATTCTTGTTGATTACAGTGCTCTGGATGCTTCTGGCTCATCATTGGCCAGCGACAGAGACAGAGAGACATAAAAGCAGAAAAACAGAGGGACAGAGAGACAGAGAGTCACAGAGACATTACCCACGACAGAGAGACAAAGACAGAGAAACAGAGACACAGAGAAACACAGGAGAGATATTTTTTAAAAAAAGAGAGAGAGAGTGAGAGATGTAGATGGATAAAGAGAGGGAGGGAGGGAGAAAGAGAGAGAGGGAGAAAGAGAGAGGAAGAGAGTGAGAGCAGCTCGCGGTTCCTGAGCTCGATGTATTCGGCCATTTTCACATGTACCACGTCTTTTCAGGTGCGGAACGCCGACAAATGTAATGCTCCTATGTGGATGATGTCAATGATGTGTGATGTCTGTATTCGGATGCGTGTAGTGTGGATGACGTCCCGATGACGTGTAATATGGATGACGTTCCAATAACGTGTAGTGTGGATGACGTCCCTTACTGTGGTGCTCTTCATGCGTTCACCAAAAGGTATGTTTAAATTCGAGTCTCATATGTGTTTATTGTATAAGTAAAGTACAAATCAATATAAATCCTGTTCCTTTGGTTCCTACACTTCCTTCGTTTTGGTCTCTCTCGCTCTCTCTCCCTCTATCTCTCTCTCTCCCTCTCTCTCTCTCCTCTCCCCTCTTCTCTCTCTCTCTCCGCGTTGTCTAGGGGAGACTTTACCTCCTCGTTTTCTCAAACGATGGCCTGGATGCTTTAGAAAATGTTGGTCAATCTACCTTTGTCAACACCATCACCGACATCTTGGTGATAGATGATGTCGTCCGGATGGCGGTCGCTGATGACAGTGATGACAGTGACGTTGTTGCCACTCGATCCACAAACCGCGTGAATGGACCTCTCGCCAGGTACGGCTCGACCTCGAGAGCGCTTCAGGTGAATGGTAAACACATCAGGTGAATGGTCAATATAAATGCGCTGTCGGGATATTCCACCTGCCATCATTCAGATGCACACTCATCGCATTCATAGTTGATTCTACGAGAGATTCTTCCCGCCGACTGGGGCAGTGCATCTTCACAGCCGGCTGAGGCAGCGAATCTTTAGAGCCGGCTGGGGCAGCGCATCTTTACAGCCGGCTGGGGCAGCGCATCTTTACAGCCGGCTGGGGCAGCGCATCTTTACAGCCGGCTGGGGCAGCGCATCTTTACAGCCGGCTGGGGCAGCGAATCTTTAGAGCCGGCTGGGGCAGCGCATCTTTACAGCCGGCTGGGGCAGCGCATCTTAGCCGGCTGGGCAGCCATCTTAACCGGCTGGAATCTTAACCGCTGGGCGCCATCTACGGCGGGCAGCGCATCTTTAAGCGGCTGGGGCAGCGATCTTAAGCCGGCTGGCACCATCTTACGCCGCTGGGGCAGCGCATCTTTAGAGCCGGCTGGGGCAGCGCATCTTTACAGCCGGCTGGGGCAGCGAATCTTTATAGCCGGCTGGGGCAGCGAATCTTTAGAGCCGGCTGGGGCAGCGCATCTTTACAGCCGGCTGGGGCAGCGAATCTTTATAGCCGGCTGGGGCAGCGCATCTTCACAGCCGGCTGGGGCAGCGCATCTTCACAGCCTCGAAGCAACCGGGAAATCGTGGATTTGTCCACACAGGGCTCGTGAGGCTACGTTTTCCTGATGATTTTGTTCAGCTGCTTCAATGTTAGCTGCCGATTTTTGTCGATGCATAGCACCAATACATCGCGAGCTTCTTCGTCAATTTCTGGATTGTTCGCCCGCCTCTTGGTCTCGTGAATTTGTCGTTTTCTCGATGTGCTTAGTAATAATGGACCAAGAGGTTGCTCGCTTTATGTCCAATTGTCTGGTCACTGCAGCGTAATCACTACCACTCTGACGTAATCACTTTTCGCTGACTGGAGCGTATGAGTTGGCCGCCAAGGCCGCCGAGGCGGCGCCAGCCACGCGCTGGTCGCCGACATTTCTGTTCTTTTCCTTGGCAATGGCAGAGTGCCATTCGCTAGAGAATGCTACGTTACTGAAGCGGTGATGTTAATTCGGCTGATTTTTCAGGTCATTTATTTTTCAGGTTATTTTTGGGTCTCCAATGTTATTTTTCAACGGCCTTAAGGCGCTTCTGGTGCCTCCATTATCATCTTGAGGGCCTCTGCGCGACATTCTGGGACCACAGTATGATTTTTGTCGGCCCCGTGCAATTTCTAGGCGCTCCAGCAGGATTTTTACGGAGTGGCAGATTTTTTCGAAGCCCGTCGCGGTTTTTGGGGACTACAGCCTATCATTAACCTGTCCCCAATTCCTCCTCTTCGGTACGCCACTGGCCGATTCCCCGAAATGTTTCCCGACGGCATCGTCATCGACGGGCACAGTCTCAACCACTTTGCCACCGTGAATGGGGTTGAGAAATGTGCAACAGATATCAGACAGCGGACGGAAGCCCGATACTGTGCCACCATACTCCGCCATACTGCGGGTGGGTCTCATCGCACGCACTCATGGAGTCCAACGGACATGTCGAGCGTTAACCTACGGGCGAACATCACTCGTAATGATTTTTCCCTGCTGTTTTTGACGATTTTTTTCCAGCCCTACAGCAGTGTGGTGAGGTCTGCTGCTTCCGGTGTTTGTATTGTGCGTTCTGTGTTGGTAGTCTTGTGTGCCGTGGCGTGTTTTTATATACGTGGCTGTAGTTAGCTGTACACCGAAAAGTACGCTGAGAGCTAGCCTGACGGGACCAGGCAAATGGAGTTGATGAGGATTGAAAACAGCAGACGATAATAGATGGTGAACATTGACTAGACCAGAGCGGTCTGGAAGTTTAGTTTGTTAGTTAATTGGGCTTTAGGTCGCATAGACCTTGTTGATCATGCAACGCCCATAACGGTATTGATACCTAGTTTTCAATTTCCGGCTACAATTACTTCAAAGTGTAAGGAGTATTTGCTACGCCCCAATCAGTGCAACGTGTTTACCTCCCTGAGTAGACGACAGCGAACCGTATTTGCGACAGAAGCTCAAAGAGTCGCCCAGTGTGAACCACACGCGACCAATCACCTAGGAGATTTGCCATCGTCAGAGTGGACTCCTCTCTTCCAAAATATCGTCTTCACTGGGCTGAGGAGCGAAGACACGTCGGAAGAGCATGGCCCACTGTCAGTGGCATATCACAACGAGTACACACTGGTCTGCCTTCGTTCCACAGCAGGTAGCCGTGGGTGGCATAGGTGTGTCCAATTCGTATCAGAGCGAGCACCACCTCCTCATTTTGAGAAAGCTGCACGAAACCTCCCACCCCACCAAAATCGGCTTGATTGTTCTCAGTTTGTTTTGGTCAGTCGAGTCTCAAAATCGTTGCCACTTTCCCTGACAAAAACAATAACATATTGGTTGTCTGGTCCGTATGTGCTGCGGGAAAGGTAGCGCACGGGTGTATTGGCTCCAGGCAGCACGCTTTGCCAATTTGTCAGCCAGTTCGTTCCCCAATATTCCGACATGGCTGGGTACCCAACAGGGTGTTGTATGTCTTTCCGCTCGCTTAAGCTTGGTTAGACGCAATAGAACATCCTGCGCGATGGGGTCATGCGGATAAAACGTCTTTGTCATGCAAAGGCTACTCAGAGAATCTGAGAGTAAGACGTGGCTAATGTCGTTTCCCACTTCCAGCGGTCTGGAGGCGACGACGAGGATCGAGATGAAAGTAGCAGAGGTGAGCATTGAACAGTGCAGTGGTGGGACAAGATATTGAGGTCCCCCTGCATCTGCCCCTGACTCCTGCATCTAGAAGTCAGCAGATGGACGTGTTCACGCATTCGCAGCTTTCTCCCTTCTCCGGCGAAGACAGACCTCTAGCCGACGCAGATGGACTGTGCGTTTCGAGTGGCTGGAATCTAAGAAGACAGAACCAAGTTCGACCTGCTGGTGGCAGACCTTTCCTGTTGATTACCACGCAGGTACGGATCGATATTACCATGGCCCAGACACCCAGTCTCGTGACCCTCATTAACGCCCTGGGGTGCAGGTTGGCGCTATGGCGAGCGGCCCTCCTGGAAACCATAGATCCCCGCCAGCAGCTCAGAGACCAGAGGCCGTTCCAGCTGCTCCTGCGGGTACACACAGGACTAGGTGCAGCAGGAGTTGTCCGACGCGTCCGTGAGCTGTTGCAGACTATTTCCTCAACGGCCGCCACAGGGAGCCTGGACGGCATTATCGCTGCCGTCACAGGAGGCTCCTCTGGGCCAACTGGCTGCCGCAGCCGACAGATTCCTGGAAGCCTGGGCTTGATGCTGGTGCCAGCAATGGCGGCAGAATGTTCAGCAGCACAGATGGTGCCAGTCTGCGCAGTGTCTCCGGACACCAGCACGCTGGCCAGACTACAGCGCATAGTCCCGACGTTAACGGCGACGGCCAGTCACCCGGAAACCGTCCTCAGTGGTAAGCCACCGGAGCGAATGGGCCGACGTCACTAATTCCAGGGCCATCGGCGGGACCATCGGCGGGACCATCGGCGGGACCATCGGCGGGACCATCGGCGGGACCATCGGCGGGACCATCGGCGGGACCATCGGCGGGACCATCGGCGGGACCATCACGGCGGGACCATCGGCGGGACCATTGGCGGGACCATCGGAGGGACCATCGGCGGGACCATCGGCGGGACCATCGGCGGGACCATCGGCGGGGCCATCGGTGGGACCATCGGCGGGACCATCGGCGGGACCATCGGCGGACCATCGGCGGGACCATCGGCGGGACCATCGGCGGGACCATCGGCGGGGCCATCGGTGGGACCATCGGCGGGACCATCGGCGGGACCATCGTGGGCCGTCTGCGGGACCATCAGTAGGACCATATGAGAGGGGCATCAGTAGGACCATAAGCAGAACCATCAGTAGGACCATAGGCGGGGCCACTAGAGTTCCCGCTCCGATCGCAGCCCGTAGTTGTATGCTTTTTGCTGCATGTCCATTCCATTATATATGGGGAGGGGGGGGGGGAATTCACTATTGGAGAATAAAATTGAGTATTGGGGAGGGAGACATGCCCTCCAAGATCCTGCACATGGAGTGTTATTTTCTTCATGTTCTCGCTGCCCGGCAGAGCTTTCCGAACTATGCCATGGGCTAGATCCTCTACCTGTGACCAAGAACCTTTCGCTTGGCAGCGTGACATATCCAGAGCAGATGAGAACCCCGATGAGCCCAAGTGCCTGTTGTCCATCGAGAACGTGGCAGGAAAGTCGTGCACGTCCGCTGGCACAGTGGCAATGTCATCCAGTCCGTCTGCGTCACTGATATCACAGTCAGGCAGCACGTTCACGACAATCAACTCGTATTCGGCTTTTAGGTAGATGTCGTCGATCATTTCGGTAGCTTCGCTTGCAGACGCACATCGTTTCGTTGTCCATTGCATGCCCTTGGTGATTCCTGCGAGCACCAGCACATTTTTCACGGACGAAACGACTCAAACACACTTCCATGCACGCACTGTGCCCCCTTCCTCCCAGCCTCCCCTTCACGGCCAACGCTCAGGACCAGTGTGCATATTTTGTGCCGCCCGGCGCGTCCCGGCTATGTGATGCAATGAGACATCGCATATATATCGCGTTGACTGTTACCGACATAAGCACTGACAATTATGAATCATGCCCCGGATAAAATAAACACAATTCGTCATTATCAACTTAACCCCTGGCGTCATTATTTCTGCAAACTTTAGGCTCCACCAAATATCACCCCACCCTTCACACAAACGAATAAACGGTTGATGGTCCGTAACTGAGGTAAGGTGAGTCTTGCTGGCGTTGGAATGCCATTAAGCCGGCTCCCATAGCAGTTCACTGTCCCATGTTCCCCACAAAACCCACGGCGATACAATGCTCCACTTGCCATTAACGGGTAAAATAGTGCAGTTTTTTCTCTGAGGTCGTGCTGGAGTGGCTTTATGAACCAGGGCCCTATACCCAGCACGGTTTTTTGCGTGAACCCAGGCTCCACCATCCGATCCGTTAATTTCCGTCGAACGGTATAATTTCGACCGAGAGTTCAACGCGCCGTCGATGCCCCGCCAAGGCCGCCCGGACGCCGGTCAATGCGCGTCGACAAGGCCGCCCAGATGAGGTCAATGCGCCCACAAGTGCGTCCAGGTGCGACATTTCCGGCCTCATCTGTCAGCTACCAACGAACACTAATAGTCGAGGGCTATGCGAGCACGAAGAGCGACTCTAGCCCTGCCTTGTCGGCACCGTGGGGACCAATGCAGGCCGGTACTCTCGTAATAAACCGACCATTCGGGCTGACATTTGCAACCTATCTGCAATGACGTTTAGTGCTATGTTTAGGCTGATTGGAGCAACGTACTACGAATTCGACCGTTTCTTTATTATTCAATTATTATTTATTACGCCAGGTGCTATAATGATATGTATATATATATATATAAATATGTATTACGACAGATGTTTTATGCAGTCGCCTAATGTCGCGCTGTCGACATCGGCCCAAGCCATTCAATTCGGTAGGGTAGTTCCTAAGATACCCAGACAGCAAATGCCGAGAGCAGCAGTGGCCAAGGTAAACAACCATGGAAAAAATAATAGAAAGGTTGATTCCAATTACTATACGGTCGGGACCATGGCTGTATATGGAACATAACAGAACGGAACGGATCGGAATGGAATGTAAATGGATATATTGGAATGGAATGGAATGCAATTGAATGCAATATAATATAATTAAACAGAACGAAATGGAACACAATGGAATGAAATATAATGGAATGGAACAGAACGGAATAGAACAGAACATACTGGAACATAATGGAATGGAATGGAATAAAACGGATGGAATGATACAGAATGGACTGGACTGGAATGGAATATAACAGAATGAAATAGAAGGGAATCGAATGGAATAGAACCGAACGCAATAGAATGGAGCAGAACGGAATGGAAAGGAATAGAGCAGAGCAGAACAGAACACAATTGAGTTGATGGGATTGGATGGAACAGAATGGAGTGGAATTTGATTGGATGGAACAGGATTCAATGGAGCAGGGTCGGACGGAACAGGTTTGAATGGAACAGGATTGGATGGAACAGGATTGGACGAAACATGATTGGACGGAACAGGATTGGATGGAACTGCTCCACATCGGCTTGGTGTCTACATTAATGGTCAACAATATCCCTCCGCATCAAGAGGCACAGATAATGTGCAAACCATAATCCGTGGTATGGACATCGTGCAGCTAGCAGACAATACGGTGCAGCTGGTAACCAACACGGTACAGCTGGTAACCAACACGGTGCAGCTGGTAACCAACACGGTGCAGCTGGTAACCAGCACGGTGCAGCTGGTAACCAACACGATGCAGCTGGTAACCAACACGGTACAGCTGGTAACCAACACGGTGCAGCTGGTAATCAACACGGTACAGCTGGTAACCAACACAGTGCAGCTGGTAACCAACACGGTGCAGCTGGTAACCAACACGGTGTATCTGGTAACCAATACGATGCAGCTGGTAACCAACACGGTGCAGCTGGTAACCAACACGGCACAGCTGGTAACAAACACGGTGCAGCTGGTAACCAACACGGCACAGCTGGTAACCAACACGGTGCAGCTGGTACCCAATACGGTGCAGCTGGTAACTAACACGATGCAGTTGGTAACCAACACGGCACAGCTGGTAACAAACACGGTGCAGCTGGTAACCAACACGGTACAGCTGGTAACCAACACGGTGCAGCTGGTAACCAACACGGCACAGCTGGTAATCAACACGGCACAGCTGGTAACCGACACGGTACAGCTGGTAACCAACACGGTGCTGCTGGTAACCAACACGGTGCAGCTGGCAACCAACACTGTGCTGCTGGTAACCAACACGATGCAGCTGGTAACCAACACGGTGCAGCTGGTAACCAACACGATGCAGCTGGTAACCAACACGGTGCAGCTGGTAATCAACACGGTACAGCTGATAGCCAAAGCGGTGCAGCTGTTAACCAACACGGTGGATGCTGGTAATCAACACGGTGTAACTGGTAAACAACACGGTGCAGCTGTTAACTAACACGGTGTAGCTGGTAACCAACACGGTGCTGCTCGTAACGAAAAGTGGACCACATGTCACGATTTGGGGGAAGCTGCATAGGCTTACTTCAGGAATGATTGTTTTAAATCAGTGCCCTGGACGTATGTAATTCTAATTCGATCCAAAACTATTTGTGTAGGATTATGCATATGTCCCACCCATCCCTCCTGGCAAATCAGCTCCTGGGTCTAGTATCCGTCACTGCTATATGCCTATGCACGCATATTACTCATCGCCTAAGAAGGTATAGTGTTATGAAGTAAGGCAGTAAATATCAAAGAAGACAGCATATGTATAGGTTTCTGAAAATTATTCAGGGGGCATGATGCATTAGGCAATGGAGGACCCAATTGGATTGAGGAGCATACCACGTAGTGTTCAAAGCTGCAGTTATTGGGATGACAAAGTTACCATGGCAGGGGAGGGGCATTGTCATGCCAAAAGCATACATAGCTACACCCCTGGTAGGCAGGGGAAATATCTGATATGAATTGTCGTCCGTACGCGATTTTTAATGACCTGACAATATTTGGCCCATGACGTGGAGGGTCACTGACCTGGCATGCCATCTTCACTTGTTTCGCCATCGGATCGGCAAAGGGTTCCTCATCGGGCATGCCAGGCGACGGCACCTCCGGGCGCCGTTTCTCTCTATTCGTCGATATACCTGGAGGAGTGGTTGCAACCACCTGCCCCGAGAGTTAAGTATTGAATCTCCGCTCGCGAGCTTCGGCTGCTTAACGCATCCCACACTGTGCCACAGTGATGGAAGAGCTACTCAACATGAAAAAGTCGAAGCTGGTTATACTCTGAGCATTGAGCGTCATACATATGCTAAGTGTGTAATGCTTTATGCTCAGAGATTTCTATCCAAATTTGATGAGCTCCAGTGTTGTGTTGCTGAAGAGGAGCCAGATGTTGTTTGCATTACTGAAGCATGGGCCTGTGAAGGATATTTTGGGGAAAGCGTGCAGGACTATGATATCAAGGATACAATACGTTTTCGAGCAATAGTGGTCCAGCAGTGAAAGGGGGTGGTGTAATGATATATGTGAATAGCTTATTCAGATCTCAAAAAGTAGCAGATGGGGTAAAAATGTGTCTGTTGAGTCCATTTGGCTTGATGTCACTGTGGGAAAAGGCAAGAACAACAAACTAGGGATAGGAGCTTTGTACCGATCCCTGCCACATTCCCAGCAATTGGAGCTCGATAAGGTGATTTGCGAAGAAATCAGTAGAAACTTTCGGATGAATTGTCATACTCTTGGTGACTTTAATCTAGAAGGATATGAAAATGTTGGTGTTGGTTCCCCATCATGCAAAATGTTTAGGAAATGCCTTGAAGAGGACGTGTTCTTGCACCAGTTTATAACGGAACCAACTAGTCAGGACCTTGTCATTCTTGGACCTTGTCTTCTCGGATTTAAGTGACTTAGTTCAAGACTTCACTGTAGGAGAAACTATGGGAAGAAGTGACCATAACATATGAGATTCAAGGCACATGTAGTGGGCACCATCAAGGACAATTTGGCAAAGGTTCATAATTTCAACAGAGCAGGCTTTGGCAGCATGAAGACGGCTGTAAGTGCCATCATATTGGAAGAATTCTCCAATTTGAATGCCTGTGAAATGTGGGAAAAGTTCAAAGTTTACATGAAGGAAATTTAGATTAGATTTAGATTAGATCAGATTAGATTACAAGGCTGCAGAACCTGATTAAATTTATGCTAGGGTATTGTGGAAGCTGAAAAGGTACTGGCATTTCCACTTTGTATACAATTTTGTACACCAGTTTCACAAAATTAAATTCCAAGAGATTGGAAAAGGGCGAAGGTAGTTCCTAGTTTCAAGAAAAAGAAAGGGGGAAAGTTGAAAACCATAGGCAAGTGAGCCTCACATCCCTAGTCTGCAAGGTACTCGAATCAATTATCAAGTATAGAATAGTTAGTAATCTGGAAGGAAACAGATTGATTCAAGACACTCAACATGGGATTAGAACAGGGCCATCGTGTCTCACAAATCTCTTGGACTTTTTGAATTTCGCTACAGAGCAATTTGATCAGGGAAATCAGGTTGATGTAGCATATCTTGACTTTAGTAAGGCTTTTCACAAGGTACCCCGTAAACGCTTACTGATGCAGCTTCAGGTCCATGGTATTGCAGGTAGCATCCTAAAATGGATAGAGTTGTGGCTTTCAAATAAACAGAAGAGAGTGATGCTAAATGATACAAAATTATCATGGGAAAATGTTCTTATTGGTGTCCCTCAGGGGTAGAGTACTGGTGCCACTACTGTTCATAATATTTGTAAATAACCCTCAGAGTGGC
Organism: Imbricaverruca yamaguchii; assembly: GCA_034440575.1. NCBI lineage: Eukaryota > Metazoa > Arthropoda > Thecostraca > Neoverrucidae > Imbricaverruca > Imbricaverruca yamaguchii. The sequence goes on along the minus strand of JAOTOL010000867.1, from coordinate 26,693 downwards.
CTAAGCAGTATGGTTACGAAATTTGCTGGTGATTTGAAGGTCCTTAGGGCAATAACAGGACACAATGAGCATATCTTACTGCAAAAAGACTCAGACGAACTTGTGAAGTGGTCCGAAAAATGGTAAATGAAATTTGATTTTGATAAGTGCAAAATCATGCATGTAGGTAGGCAGCATATGAAGGCTGCATACCTGATGGGTGGCCAAGTACTATCGGTGACTAAGCAGGAGAAAGACTTAGGTGTTTTTCTGAACAGAAAACTGGGGGCATCAAAACAGACCGAGGAAGCCAGGAAGAAGGCACTGATAATGCTTGGGGAAATAAATAGGAAGGTATCATATAGAAGTGAGAATGTCATCAGGAAACTTCACTGTGCATAAGTCAGGCCACATTTTGAATAATGTGTCAAAACGTGGTTTCCTAGTTATGAAAATGATTGTTGGTTTTTAGAGTGTACGAAAGAGGGGTACAAAAATGGTTTATGGTGTAAGCAACTTGGCATGTAAGGAAAGATTGAAGAACTTGAATATGTTTTCACTTAGATATAGAAGGCTGAGAGGAGATATCATCGAGTTCTTTAAATTAGTTGATGGTCAGGAGGAGGTGTATACCAAGGAAATGTTTGAATTGAACAGAAATGATGCGATTACAGTTCATCAATTAAAAATTGAAGTTAGCCACAGCAGGACAGGGTTAAGACAGTCTTTCTTCACCAACAGGGTAATAGAGCACTGAAACCAGCTGCCAGAAACCATTGTCAGTAGCAGCACGCTGAACATCTTTAAATGCAGCATGGATAATAATTATAAGCATAGAGGGCTTGCTTTTCAGTATTCAAGGGAGGGATGATCTACGGATTTGGTGGGCAACTGGCTGACTGTACAGAGTGCAACCAAGAAGGGCCCTTGTGGCTCAGAGTAGCACCGAACTTCGATGTCTTTATGTAAGATCAAGCTAAAAGTACCGCCATATGTTTAGAAGACCAGGTTATGACTCAATGAGTAAAAAGTTGTCCGACTAAATTAAGAGCCCAACAATGTGCCCAACAGAACAATGAATGAAATTTTCGAAACGTTCCATTTTATCAGTGTGCAAGAGTTCTCCAGCCATGCTTTCGCTATTGCTCATATATCGACTAATAATCTACGAGCCCACTAATATCATGAGTGATTGTGAGCTATTCATGACGCATAGATGCGCTGTAGACGCATTTATGCGCCACAGAAACGGGTCAAAAAGTTCCATCGCACGTGGCACGTGCACACGTGGGGCGCGTGAAAGTCCAAGATGCACATTTTCCCCATTTTCACTATTGGGGCCGCTGCTGCCAAACGGCTTGAGTCAGAACGACGGCAATGCTTGGATCACCCGGCTCCATGTACCGACTACATTTGCCCAATTGGCACATGTCACCTACCGTACAAACTGCAGTCGTCAATGAATGCCGATTGGCACGTGTCGCATGCACGTGGAATCGGCTCCGATTTACACGCTATTAACCCCTATGTAGGGTCACATTTTCAACTCCAATGTTACACACACTTGTAGCCACATCTCTTATAACGCCCACGCTATCTGCATTTTATCCAACCAAAATACTTGGGCCGCAATCGCCGATACCCCGAACCATTGCAAAGCGGCCTTTTCCAGCATCAAGTTGCGCTTCAACATGGGGAAATGTTGGGTCTTCGGGTCGCTTCTCAAGCATGGGCGATTTTGGGGCACCCTGGATACCACCCCGTGCCCCAATCCCACCAGGTGACCTCAGTTACACTCACTGGAGAATCCTCCTCTGTAGAGATTCTCCTGCGCAGAGAAGCCGACACTTTGTCCAAGTTTCGCTACGTGGCGAGAAAAAAGAATTTCTAATTACCGATACAATTCTCTTCCTCGCACCTTACTTCAGTTGGGTGGGCTGTTACAGCGCCGTAGCCAGCAGCCGCCGTGGCGCCTTGCATGGATGCTACAATTTAGAATCGAGGATCCCGGGCTAGATCCCCGGGCGCGGTGCGGTTAATTTTCGCGTGAAGGACTCATTGACTGAATGACTCAAGGACTGACACACTGAAGGGCTGTTTGACTGACTGACTGACTGAATCATTGACGGATTGACTGGCTGACTGACGCCCTCGCTGGATCACGGACTGACTGACTGACTGACTGACTGACGGTTTCACTGACTGATCGACTGATTGACTGACCGACGGAATGACAGATCGACTGACTGACTTTTACACTGATTGAATGGCGGACTGACTGATTGACTGATTGACGGACTAATTGATTGACTGACTGGCTGATTGACGGGCTGGTTTACTGACTGATTGACTGACTGATTAGCTCACTGATTGATTGATATATTGACTGACTGATTGATTGACTGATAGACTGACTGATTGACTGACTGACGGACTAACTGTCGGTCTAACTGGCTGATGGATTGACTGACTTACTGACTGATTGTTAGGTTAACTCAGTGACTGGCAGGCTGATTGACTGACTGACTGACTGACTGGCTGGCTGGCTGACTGGCTGACTAACGGACTGACTGACGCACTGACTGACTTACTTCGGGAAATTCATCGCGGCTGATGAATTTCCGTAGACGTACCACCTGGACTGGGGGATGCATCTGGATTCAGCCCAAACATTTGGTGATTTGCTCCTGCCAAACTTCTCCAAAATGCAGGGCAGGAAGAAAGGATTCGACTGCGGGTGTCAAAAGTTCGCTAAGTGAGCAGTATAGGTCAGATCAGCACGGCGGAGGCCGTGCGGTCTGACCTAATTCATATATTATTACTATTAATATTTTTTGGGCAAGACACACAGAAACACTCCCAGGTCGGAAATCATGGCTCCGGTCCTACCAATATGAATTACAGAGACTGAGAAAGTGGAGCAGACTGCATTCGGACATACATTATAACATGTGGAGACCTTAGATGCAACTTTTTAACCTGCGCCGTCTTTCCGGTCAGATCCTCCCACCCCGTCTGGGGGGTGGGGGACAGTTGAAGACCCCTCTAAAATCCAAAGTAAGCGTCGCACGAAAACGAAAGAGGCGCCATCGGAAAGCGCTCAACGAATAGGGTCCGGATCCACCCTCCAAATCAATTTCTCCAAAAACGTGACGTCACCAGGTGGCTATATTTTCACGACTTTTCAAGACTTACATTATGTTTTTTACTCTGGGGAGTACATTTTGGGGATACATGAAAAAACAAACTTTTTTTTTTGGAATGAGAAAAGGATAGCGCAATCGACCAGGGCTATACATTTATGGGCCCCCAAAATATTTTTTTTCCAAAGTTAAAAATATTGAGTTTTCAATTTTACTTTAATTTTCCTTTTCCAATGGGTAGAGCAGACCGAGAAACGTTGTTGGAAGGCAACTTGCCCTATGAAAAAGTGCATACTTTAGCCAGAATCCTGCATTTGAACTGCAATTTGTCAAATACGCAAAAGTTATATGTAGTCAAAAAGGAAAAGAATCCACTCGTACGTTTTGTGGCATCCGTAAAGATAAGCAAACGCTGAATGTTTCATTAAAATATCTGTATCCGTTAACGCGTGACGACTGGTTGAACTTTTTTGGAGGTGACCTAACTTGACCTTGACTAACTCGTTGACCCTAGATGACCTGACCTAAAAATTTTGAATCAGCATGTCAAATTGATGTGGGAAGAGGTATGTCAAATTTGGGCGCGCTGCCTCGCGCCGTTCGTCCGCTATCCGCGAAAAACCTGAGGGGGCGGTTGAAGACCCCCACCCCACCCCCGAGATGGGACGGATTAATCTATTTGAGGTCATATTGACGTTCGCTTTCTTGATGATGAAGAATGATAGTTGTTTATCCCTATAAAATCCATATATTATCTATATATCTATATATCTATCTATGTTATAAAAGACGTTCCGTCGACGACGACGACGTCACGCTCGGAAATTGCTCGTGTGGCGCAACTGTCGTCGATAGAGGGGTGAAAATTGGCACACGTCTGAGTTCGGTGGCAAGCTAACTTTTCACCTTGAAATGGCACACGTGCGTGCCGTAGGTGCCACGCGGCACGTGCAAACGTGCGCCATAGGCTCAGGCTGGGCGAGTATTTAAAATGGCGCTAGCGGACAACCCAAATGAAGTAATGATGCACAAATTGCAAGAACAAACGGCCGGCAGGACCTCTACGTGGAGACAAAATATCACACTCGTGGGGCCCACGTGCCCCGCGTGACACGTGTAGATGTCGCCCCTACGCTCAGGCCGTGAAAAAATCAAAGGGCTGCTGCGGGAAAACCAAATTGGACAATGATGTGAACATTGCAGTGGCAAATGGCGACCAGGCTCTACACGTGGTGCTGCAATCATAGACACGTGGATCGCACGTGGGCCACGTGGCACGTGATAATGTCCCCAATAGGCTCGGGCCGTGAATTTTGAGCACGATAGACATTCATTCTGAAACGGGTACAGGCCAGACAGTGACAGGTACGACTGTGGCGGTTTCTGTCATTAGTAGAGAACAGATGGAGGCAGTATATTTTATCAGTTTCGCCACCGTGGAGCCAGTGGGAACCACGTGGCACGAGCTTTAAACGTGGACAAACGTCCATTGCTTTAACACGTGGATCGAAATGTGCCGACAGAAAATGTTCGACCCAAAATTTTGACACGTGTCGGCGTTCAACTGGCATCCATCGGGCCAAGAATGACATCACGTGAAACCCCACAGTGATGCCTACCCAGTGATGATGGTTTCCCTACGATCGGACCGGTATGGAGCACGCGAGGGGCGATTGAGTGACCGGAGAGGCGGTTGACGCCAATTCGACCGGCTCTCATTGGAATAACATGGGAAATTGTCATGTTTAACGTCGAATTTTCATTGATATCGTTACGCCGGACGGCTCCATTGTCCACGGCATAACTCGACAACCACTAGGTGGATCGTCATGAAACAAACACCCCGATGTACCCAACACGATCGCAAAGCTCAGCAGTGCACACAAATTTGCTGCACGTGGCACGTGCAGTCGGTGGAACCGTGTAAATAAAAAGCGGAAATTTTCAGCGTTCCTTACGATTGTGTCTGATGCTTGAAAACGGTGGAAATGGGAGAAACGCTGTTGCTTCTATTATCCGGCTCTGTTATTATTATATTATTATATTATCTCGATGCTTCTTATAGCCAAGGCGTATGTCTGTTTCCAATCGAATGAGATGATCTATTGCGCTGTGTCCATGACGAATGCCGCATTGAATTGGAGATAAAAGAAATTGTGTTTCTAAATACCAGGTCAGTCTTTTTGTAATCATACGTTCCAAAAGTTTCTCTAGGCAACTGGTGAGAGCGATGGGTCGAAAATTGTTGGGGTTGCTATGATCTTTGGCAGGCTTTGGAATCGGAATGATGGTGGCCTTCTTCGAAGATTCAGGAAATATATGACCTGACCATAATGTATTCAATGTTTGTAAGTTGGAATGTTTCGTGCCGTCGGATAAAGGTCTGAAAAAGGAATAATGTAAAATATCTGGCCATACTGAAGCATTACCGGCGGAAGAAATTGCAGTGTCTAGTTCTGAAAGTTGAAAAGGGGTATTGTATGCTTCAGTGTTGTCCGAATTGAATTGTGCCAAGTCGGTGTGAAAAGCGTGTTGAGCATTTTGTAAACATTCCGGCCTGTGATTGTTATCAGAACTTTTGTGGGCCATGGTGTCTGTTAATGTGTTTATTATTGTTTGTGCGTCTGTGATTGTGGTGTCTTGAATCTTGAGGGCCGGGAGTGATTTAAATGGGGTGCGTCCAAACAACTGTCGGATTAACTGCCAAATTTTGCTTAGAGGCGTTTCAGATGTGAGTTGTTGCAAATATGAAGTCCATGAAAGGCGCCTAGCCTCGCGAATGATGCGGCGGGTTCGAGCTCGTTCCTGGTTTCGGTGAAGTAAATTGTGCGAATCGGGATGTCTAAGATGTTTTCTAAATACTCGTTTTCTAACTGCGATGGCTCGTGCTACTTTGGGGTACCACCAAGGTGTTGGTGTTCTTTTTGGGAATGGGTTTGTGAGTGGAATAGTGATGGAAGCTGCTTCGAAAAGTGTTTTTGTGATGTGGTTGATGTTTTCGACGGGAGAAATATTGGGGTTGTATTAAATATGTGAAAGTTCCTGAAATGTTGTTCAATCAACCTTCGAAATTTTCCAGCGCGGTAATAAAACTGGGCGTGGTATCGGTTTCTGTTAAAAATGTGGCGGTTAATTTCATGGGGTAGTGGTCGCTATCATGAATGTCAGTGTCAACGGTCCAGTCGAACTCATTGGCCAATGTCGGAGAGCATATTGATAAGTCAATAGCTGTTTGTGTATTATGTCCAAGATGAAAAAGTGAGTTCTCCGGTGTTAAGTAGTCCTAAATTATGTCAGTATAAAATGTGTTCAATGATGTGGCCTAGGGTGTCTCCATGTGTACGTGCTTGATTCCAGGCTGGACCATGTGCATTGAAGTCTCTGAGTAATATGAATGGGTTCTTGAAATGTGTTATAAGGTGTTCTAATTGTGTCAAAATACTTGTATTGTCTGTGTGTGGGGAATATAAATGGAGCATACATTTATATTCATACCATGTAAACGTAAAGTACAAGCAAAAAACAAGCAAAAAATATAAAGGGAGTTTCCAATAAAAATAAGAGCCCTGCTCTCTCTTGTCATCCCACTGACATCAGTGATGACTCAAACTCACCTTCCTCAACTGAAAATCAATCCTCCAGGAGAATTCCTAGCGAGAGAGGAAAATCCAGGAACAAAAAATAAGAATAAGTAGCAGTGAGGACAACAATGTTGAAAATTACTATTAGGCAGAAACTGAAATTTAGACAAACTGTATAGTGGTTCACATCTTAGGTAACCAGGTTGGACGTGGACATTGGATTGGGGATTTTATCCCTGAATCTGTATTCTATTATATATGTATGTGTATATATGTGTATATATTTATATATATATATAGGTATATGTGTGTATGTGTGGTGGAGTGCAGATTCAGCACATATATATGCATATGGGTATGCCTGGGTGGAGGTGCCTGGTAGGTACACTTACCTATGTGGGCATGCACATATTTTTTACCTCAATATGCACTGTGTAAACATTGCATCAAATATCTAGTATGTATTTACCTATTTATCTATTACCTGGCTCAATACCAACTTACCATCATTAGATCCTAGTCCTGCCCCCTGGGTAATGCAGGTTACCTAACTACCCAGATACCAACCTAACTGCTCATTGTAGGCCTTCCTAGGTGAACAGCTAACTACAGAAACAAAAATTAATTATATCAGGGTATCTACTACATGATTTGAACGGATAACTAAGCAGCAGTTACACTGAAAAATAGCATTTACATTAGTACAATCAACTGTTGCTTCTAATTATCACTTATAGCAATACAATAACACAGCTGACTAGTACCAATTGGCATCATATGTCAGCAGCTTCCCCTTCCTCCCTGGGGCAACTATGTATGAACTTTTGAAGAATTCAGTATGGTGTTAAATCTACAATAAATAGAATGCCAGGAACTTGCACAATATAAGATGACATGCCTTATTGTCCTTCTGCACAAAATCAATACTAATTATTCATGCAAGATGAAACTAACCATAAATCAAAACTAATATTCAATAAATGAATATATAATCTCTTGATTCAAAATGTCCGTTCAAGGATTATACAGTTTTTGCGCACATGTTACAGATAAAGCTAATTTTAATCAGATGTAATGCGCTGACACTAAGCTTTCCTGGTGTCAGAGTCAGGTAGAGTGGGTTGTTCAGGGTTGGAGTATTGGTCAGTATGCTTTCATGACATTTTGGAAAGGCAGAGGAGCATGCCGTGAATGCTCCACCTTCAATTGGTGTGAATGCAGCCATACACTGCTACCCAAATGCCAACAGTGATGTTTTACATCCTCACTGGTACACGTTTTTAATGCTTGCTTGACTTGATACTTTTGGGTGATCAATGTAACATTTCACTTGCATCAAGCCCCCAGGCTGGTACCGGATTGGTCTGCCATTGTGCTATTGGACCAACTTCGGTACAAGTCGAGTGAATGTGTGTATGCATGTATGTGGGTTGCTGAAAAGCACCAGTTTTAATATTTTAACCTGGACACTGGGAGCTTATATACTTCAGCACTTTTTAATTTCAAAGCAATTATCAACTTTATGAATTTGATCATATCATGTCAAACTTGCAATAACTTGAGGCTGGGATTGTATGAGACTGAAATAGCATGCATATATCACAACTATCCATCTGTACCATATGTTATGAAAGATGATTGGCCATACAAATCTTGGCAATGCTGCTCCCTGGTCCCTTGATCAACAGGAAGACTTTAGTAATGGGAACCTTAACATGACAAAAGTTTCATATAAAATTAACTCAAGGCAAATGTTTATTGTCAAATGACAGCTTGCACGAACAATATTGCAAGACTTTGGTTAACATGCAATGCAATTAGTTAATGATTATTCTTTCTGAATATGTGATCATCATGAGTTGATGTTCTTGGCAAGTTAATACAACAGAAGGCACTAGTTTGCTGAATTGTTTATAATCAATTCAATCTGATATTTTTTGTTTTGTTTTGAACATTGAACATGTGTTAATCTACCATCATGTTGACATATGAAGAGCGTGCTGCCTGATGATGTTATTGTCCTTAAATTGTAAATTGCTGCCTAGGGAGGGAGGGGTGTTGTGGACAACTGGTGTTCCTGAAGTTACCGGACAACTTCCCACACATGGTCCTTTTTCACTTGCGATATAATCCTTGCTCCTCTATCATCTTATCTAGGCATACAACTATCTAGGTTTGGTTGTCTAACTATGCTTCTTAATGGTGTGACCTTTACCTTTAAATTTCCTTTTCCCATTTTACTTTCTGATCATTCATTGTCCATTTTTGTGTTCCAGTTCATTGTTCATGCACAATTATTATTCCAAGTTTTCCATTTCCAGAAATAATCACCATTTTCAGTTGGCTCTTTCCGTGAGAAATGAGTGGCTTAAACTTGAAGGGGCTACATTGGAGTTACTAGATAATTATTTGAGTAATAAATACCCTCCTCATGAACATATACTGTCACAGTGTAAATATTATTCATTACCTCAACCACTTAACTTGAATGTTGGGTTCTCAAGTACTTCATTTCAATGCAAGGTCCCTCAAGAATAAATATGATGGTCTTATTAATCTTCTAGCAAATTTTGAAGTTGATTGGTCAGTTATTTGTGTGTCAGAGACATGGTTGAAGAAAGATTTAGAGCAATGCTTTAGTCTCTTTTGTTTGCTTTGATGCTCTGATGCATAACGAAGTAACTAAATCCCTTGCAAATAATAAATTAGGTTGTACTCTGTATCTTGATTTTTTTAAAAAAAAAAAAACTTTTGACACCGTCAGCATCAGCATTTTGTTACAAAATTTAAACTTTATTGGCTTTAGAGGAAATATATATAAACTGTTAACCTCATATCAAATAGATCTCAAAGAACCAAGATACATGACATCATCCCCCAACCATTACGTATCACAAAAGGTGTTCCTTAAGGTTCGATTCTTGGACCTCTGCTATTTACTCTATACATTAACGATCTCTACAATGTTTCCAATTTGGCTAGCTTTTACCTATTTGCAGACGACACTACCGTAACTATTACAGCTAATGATCATTCTAAATTACAAAGTAAAGTAAATGAAGTAATACCCAAAATAATTGCATGGTTTCATACCAACATATTATCAATTAATGGTGAGAAGACTGGATATCAAATTTTTTCCAGGAAACCATGTGATGACCTTCATGTCAAAATAAATACTTCCAATATTACAAGGCATAGCTGCATAAAATATTTAGGTGTATTTATTGATGACGACATGACATGGAAAAGCCATATAAATACCATCTCTTCAAAACTTAGGAGGAATATTGGAATTATAGGCAAGTCTAGGTACTTTTATCAACTTGTGAATTGCTTCTTCTGTATAATTCTTTAATATTGCCATATTTAAATTACTGTGCTGTTGTCTGGGGGAAGTACGTACCACTCTAAGCTCGAGAAGATTATTAAGTTGGTGAAGCGTGTTATTAGGATTGTTGATAAGAAACCGTACTTATACCATACAAATGAATTGTTCATTAAACATAGAGTTCTAAAGTTTCTGGACATAGTTCATGAGCAATGTATTTACATCATGCTAGGTTTTCTAAATCAATCATTACCAGCACCTCTTTCTATTATGTTTCAACTGCATGAACAAGGTGGCCTCAGAGTTAGACAACACTTTCAAATACCCTTTTCTGATATCAATTATATAATGTTTTCATTACCCTTTATTGCGCTAAAAGCCTGGAATAAAATAATCTCCTCTCACTTCCACAGGATTGACGATGTACCTAGGAGTAAAATCATCTTGAAGAAGCACATCAGACAATACATCAGAAAAAAAAATTTTTCAATAAATGTTGGTAATGGTAATGTGCTATGTATGGTGATCTAGTAATCATTCGGACATTTTCGTTTAAGAATCCTGTTTTCTTTTCTTTCTTCTTCTTCATACTTGGTTCGTCCTTTCTCCTTAGTGTAGTAGTAGTTTAGGAAATGCATGTGCAAGATTATGATTTTGTATTATTTCCCCATTAACACCTATATCAGTTATTTTCCTGGAGCCTTCGAAGACGTTACTAGCATTGCTAATTGTCTGAGAGGGCTTCAGGAACATCTTTTACTAATATCTGGTGGCGGGATCTGTCCAGCAAGAAACAGAAGCGGGGAGTGGTGTGACCTGCCTTGATTTGCTTACCACGACCTACCTCTCACCCTTGGAATTTAACGTAATTAGGTCGCACAGGTATGGAAGGGCACTCCTGCCTACCTATTAATGGGTAGGGGAATTACAAAAGAAAAGAAAAAAAGCTACTGCTTGCAAAGGTGAATCAAGTGTAATTTGTGTTTGCGTAAAATCATTGTTGATGTAAAGTGCTGTACCGCCACTGCGATGAGGTCCACGGGCCTCGTCGTGAGGGTACAGCGAGTATTTGGGAAGACTAAAGTTGTATGTATCATTAGGCAGAAACCATGTTTCTTGTAGTGCTATGAGAATAGGTGTGAGAATACTGAAGAATGAATACATTTCGGCCCATTTTGATATCAAGCTACGGCAATTCCATTGTAAAAATGTAGACATGGGAAAAGAAGTGTCAATGTTTGTCAGCACCTTTCGGTGCTTGCCGGAGCCAGGAGTGTAATTCTGGTGGGCACGTGTGTTGGGTGCGGACAGCGGCGGCGGCGGCGGCGAGCCCACTCGATCCGTCCTGCCGACCGGTGACCTTGGCATGGTCACGGCGGCCGGTTACTGCCTCGGGGGATGCCCGCCGGCTGTCGGTCGTGTCACGTGGGTGCTGTCCGGCGCTGGACGTGCATGGCTCGATCGGCGGCCTGATGGGGAACGTGGATTTCTTCCCGCAGCCGAGTGGCTGCGGGGTCTGGCATTCCTTGAGGAATTTGTTTGTGTGTGCGAAGCTGAAGTGGTCTTTGTGTTGGGAGCTTGGGTTGTTTGTGTCGTTGTGGTCAGTGGTGTGAGTTTCTTAAGCGGAGCTAAGCCAGGAATGATGTCGGTTTGTATCGAACAAGAGGTGGTTTTCACGCGGGGAGTGGGGGGAGCAATGGCGACGGCCTGTGCGTACGATTTTGTGGACGGTGAGGTGGCCTCGACAGACCATCTAGCCTAGGGGATAGGATGCCCCGGTTGTAGCTTTTACTCCGCAGACTTCCTACTCCTTACGCCAGACTGGGCAGAGGGGTGATGTGGTCATGTGATCGGAGGTGCGGCAGTTCAGGCAGTGGGTTGGTTTGGAGCACGTGGATTCTGGATGGGGTGGTTCACCCCACTTGGAGCATCGGGCTGGTTGGAAGCATGTTTTGCTGCCATGGCCAAAGCGCTAGCAGTTAAAACAACGGAGAGGATTGGGAATATATACACGGACTTGGAATCGTAGGTATCCGGCGAGGATGGTCTTGGGAAGAGTAGTAGAATTGAACGTAAGGACAAGGAGGCTCGTATCACGTTTCTGGCCGTCTTTGAAGGATGTGATGCGGCGGACATGGGTCAGCCCCTCCGGTCTGAGCTCCGCTTGAATATCTGCCTCAGACATGAAGCGGAGCTCCGGCGCGAAGGTGGCGCCCTTGGTGGTATTGTGGTTAGAATGGAGGGAAATAGTGACGGATTTACCACAAAATGTGGTGGTGCGGAGGAGGGCTTTGGTCTGGGCTCTGGTTTGGGTTTTTATGACGAGGGTTCCGTTGGCAGGGGCAGATGGCGAAAAGTTGTTTGGTCGGCCAGAAAACGTTGATACGGCGGAAGAAAACGGATTCTTCAACAGGTTTAACGACTACGTACGAGCCAGCACTGTCTAGGTAGGGTTCGGTGGATTGGATGGGTTCATGTGGAGAGGGCGTGGTCCGGTTCAAGCGAGGGTCAGCGGTGTGGAAAGTGATTGTATGGTCCGGATTGCGAGACGAGGTCGTGGTCTTGGGACGAGCAGGGGTGGGTGAGGCACAGAGGGCTTCCATTGCGTCATCAAGGGAAATTGGCTGGCGTGGGTCATCAGTGGCGGTATCGAGCGGAGGTCCATTAGGTGCCGAGTCCGTGTTCGTGCGACGGTCGTCAGGTGTGGTTAATGGCGGAAAATCATAGTCGTAGTCCGTTGGAGAGCAGTGGTCGGCGTCCTTCTTAGTTTTTTCCCCATCGCTGGGAAAACCCCACCTAATGTTTAGATAAATACAAGTACTCACAGGAACTCAGGGAACGGAAGATACGACGAATATGAAAACTCGTGTGGGTTTCTTTCCTTCCACGGTTTCTTTCCGGTGGGGCGACGGATGTCACCCCACTGGAAAGAAACCGAGAAAAGAGTGACGGGTGTCACCCCACGAAAATGAAAAATAAACTGCAATAGCCTGCAGTCGGACGCGCCAAAGCTGGCAGGGCGGAATGATCAGTGGCTCTTTGTAAGTGGCGAGCTGATAATACTGAACACTCTGTTATATATGCATATATATAAATATACATGTACTTTGTTATAGCACATATATATGGATGATAAATACCTGACTATGTGGCCAGCAATACTCTTCATTTTTGCCTTAAACTGGCGAGTTTTGCTTCTTGTGATTCGTCGCGCCACATCGACACTGCAGTACACAGGATGCCACATGCACCGTGGAGTCTGGATCCTGGCTGGGTATCGTGACTAGCCCGACATGGCCCGGCGACCGATGGCCGAGCTGCACGCCTCGGAGCCGGCGCTGGACGGTCCGCAAGCTGGTGAGCGCCCGTCCCCACATTCGGATCCGCTGACGTCACAAAGATGGCGGCTGTTGTCCCGCGGCGCAGCCAAAAGCATCTGGGTCTGCACTGACGGAGCCGCATGTGGGCTGGTTCGGCTGGGGGAGGGAGTGTTAACTAGAATTAATTGTTAGTTGACTAGAACATAATTAAGCACTGTGTAGGAAAACCAAGGTTAACTTGTCAGCTTACCAAGGTCCTAGTTTATAAACATGAGGAATTAGCCCAAAACTAGCAATTTGTGTTATAGGTTAGTTTTGAATTTTCGGAATTATTTTCCAGTGCAATGTTTATGCATGTGCTTACCATGACGTGACCACTTATGCTCCTCTGCAAATACTCACTGTTCAGTTGGAAAGCAAAATATTACCAACAAAGTGACTTTCGGTAGCTTACAAATTAACATAAAAGGAAAAAACAACATCACCTAACCTAGCCTACCCAAACCTCCCATGTAAAAAAAGCGAAAATATAGCAACTTTAAATAACTTTTGTTTTCCAAACATTCTCCAGCTTAAAAATCTCACCTAACGCAACCTAGCCAAACCTGTATTGGATTTTTTAAATCATATATTTGTGCGAAAACAAGGCTTAAAAAACAGAAATGTCCGATAAAATACTTAACTACTCTACCTATCCAAACCAAGCCTAACCCTTTTCTTTGCATATGGAAGACAAATGTGTAACACTTGTCTAGTAAGTACCTTAAAGCATAATAAAACCAAATAGCTTATTGTGGAGGCACATGGCAGCTGAGACATTGCTACAGTGTTCCAAAAATGTATTATGATGGAGTGTGCCATAAAACCGACCGAAAACATCAAAATGGGACATAAGACTATGACATTAAATAGGACATTGGGTCTGCAGACTGGTTAAAATTCAATAGAATGCTCATTCGCCAAGCTTTTGATTTTGTTCCTAAGAAAGGAACATAAATTGTATGTCCATATTGCAAGACGAGAGTCCATAATTGAGCTTCAAATAGGAAGGGTAGAAGATGCCAAATTCTTCTTGGTACCGTTTTCTATCCAAATATTCCAATTCAGGTAATCGTGCTATTTCTGCATCAGTTAGTTCATGATGCTGAATACAACTTATGTCTTGCTCCACCAACATGCATCACTTGCAGTTCAAAATGTAATGCCATCACTGTTGTTGATTTCTGAAATTCACTGGAAAAGAAAATTACACTAAGGCAAGAGGCAGGAAATGCAAGTTGATTGGGAGGGCATACTCCTTAGGGTCCCCTGCTAAAAGTTGAAATTATTTGTAGAGGAGCAAAGCCAACATTGAGAGGGCACTTGCAACCTCAAAAGTACATAAAACAACACCCCTGCTTACCATTGTGGTCCCCACTGTCAGTCGCTCCTACCTCACTTTGAAGCTGCTCTGTAAGCCACATCTACCACTCACGGTTTAATGTGCCATGCACACGCTAGTGGCGTGGCTTGCAACAAATTACTTTGCAATGGGCTCTACCTCGACGGACGCACGGCAGGTTCCCAGTACTCTGCAGGAGGACTTGCATGCGCATGTGAACCGGGTTACCTGTCGACCCAAGGCCCACCGCTGCCGACACGCATGATAGCCTCGGTGTGGGCCACAGGTCAATGAGGCTGTGGAAGCACTTTGTCCGATTGCAGAACGTAAAGTTCACCGACCTATGTGTCGGTCAGTTTAAGTTCAAGGCACATTCCGACGTGGGCAGTCACGCGTCCGACACCTTTGACCCGTTCCGACACTTCAGCCACCGGAAAAGGCATATGCAGCTGCTCTATCCGGAAGCCCCTCGCATGTTGGTGGTGCACTTGAAGCGGTATTCGCCGCATGACGTGACCTCGGCAAACTCAGTGCGGCCAGCTGTTTCCTCGCGGTCGGACTCGACCTGCCAGTATTCTCTGCCGGGCTCTATCTGCCACTCTACTCTGCCGGGCTCTATCTGCCACTCTACTCTGCCGGGCTCGATCTGCCACTCTACTCTGCCGGGCTCTATCTGCCACTCTACTCCCGCTCTCTGCCCCCCCGGGCTCTATCTGCCATCTCGCATTTATCTGCCGGGCTCGATCTGCCAGTATTTTCTGCCAGGCTCGATCTGCCAGTATTCTCTGCCGGGCTCGATCTGCCACTCTACTCTGCCGGGCTCTATCTGCCACTCTACTCTGCCGGGCTCTATCTGCCACTCTACTCTGCCGGGCTCTATCTGCCAATCTACTCTGCCGGGCTCGGTCTGCCACTCTACTCTGCGGCGCACACCTCCTACTTACTTACTTGCTACTTTCTTACTTACTGAACTTACCGGCGTCGCTAGCTCTCAGACGCCGCTTCTAACAGCCGATTCCCGCTCACGGGAGCCGTTCACCAACGGAAAGTGAAAAATTGGACTCTTCATATGATGACTCAAATTCTGCAAGCTGTACTAATCACTATAAGTCTGACTTTTGTTCTACACATATTCATGCGCTCGAAGAGATATATAAACTAACTAGAAAAAAGGAGATCAGTTGTGTACGATTATGTTATTGGCCGTACAGAGTGTCACAAACGAAACGAAGGTGCATGCACATTACAGGACTTGACGACCAGTTCAATTTCCAACAAAAGTTCCATGCAGTGCGCTCAATTACTGAGGATCTGCAGTGCCGTCCAGGTCCACCACCTCGCCTCGCCTCCCTCCTCCGCCCTCTGAAGGCCATCGCCTTGAGCGAGCGGTATAAAACTGTGCCTCAATTTAATTGGCAGCATCCTGTCTTGCAAAACTGCAACGTCGGTCGTCTGTGTACCGAAGCAGCACAGCAAAGCAACCGGTTGTGGTCGGGTTTTGTCGACTCGGAGCAGTGGTGAGGAAATGGGTCGGAGTACGCCATCCGTGAAACTTTGATGGTATAAATGATCTTTTCTTTCAATACAAACGTATACAAATGTATAATATATAACATTTTTATGTATGAATATTCTATGCGTTTGTATACAAAGCATTCCAATGCGTAATATGATTTGGTATCAAACGTGCATTCGACATTTAAACGACACTGGTCCTGGACATCACCCTCCAAGATGACTGATCTTTTATGCCTGATGGGAAAATAAAGATGCACAGTCGTATTTTGCAACACCTGCACAATCTTCTCCTCAGCAATGCGTAAGTCAGTTCTGTCTTGGATTATTTAAATTTTGGCTCACCTGCCGGACCAGAATGGTTGTAGTAGTGCCATATTCCAGAGGCATTATCTGATGCCAGAAGTGCAACTTAGATTTGGCACTGTAGGTTTTCACAGCAATATAAGTAGATCACATCTGACTTGAGGTATGCCTGGTATTTTAATGCATCAAAGATATAACAGATGTCCAGGTGTATGTGAAGAAGAGGTAGCCGATCACATAAGACAGCATTCAATAAATGGCTGTACCCCTTCTTCAGAATGGTCTAAGCAGTAATAGTACGGTGTTTACAGATGCAAAAAAAATACCAAGCTATCCATATTCAACCCTCCCCGTCTCTGCGGGGGGCCTCATATGTCTCATGAAGTTTCCCGGGGGCACTGAAAGAACGGCGCGCTCCAGCGTGCTGACATTTGCCATATCCTTTTTCACATACATTTGGCATGTTGCGTGAATATTTTGAGGTCAGGTTGTCTAGGTCAAACGAGTTGGTCAAGGTGAAGTGAGGTCAGATCCAGAAAAGTTCAACCAGTTGTCACGCCTTAACGGATGAAGATATTTTAATGAAACTTTCAGCTGCTCCTTACCTTTGGGGAGGTAACAAAACGCACCAGAGCAATGTTGTATTTTGTTTTGTTTTAGATGACATTATTTTTGCATATTTGACAATTCTGGCTAAAACTAATATTCTGGCTAAAGTATTCGCTTTTATGAGAGCAAGTTGACTTGAAACAACGTTTTTCGGTCCGTGCTACCGAATAGAAAGATAAAAATGATAGAAAATTGAACACTGAAAAGCATGAAATTTCACCAAAAACAAATTGGGTGGACAAAATTGTAGGGACGTGGTCGATTTCGTGTATATTTTCTGATTCCAAATACGTTTTGCATTAAATCTCCTCCAAAATGAACTCCCCGCAGCCCAAAACATTATGTCAGTTGTGAAAACAGGTCACCTAGTGACGTCATTTTCTTGGGATAAAATTTAGGGCGTGGTTTCTGGCCCTACTCGTCGAGCGCTTTCCTCTGATACCTCTCTCATTTTCGTGAGACGCTAAGTTTGGACATTAAAGAGGGATGGGGACTGCATCAACCACCCTCCAAGACGGGGTGTGAGGATCTGACCGGAAGACAGTATCTTATAATGGAAATACTGTCGCCGCTCACAAAGAGCAACTTTAAAACAAACATATATTTCGTAGTAGTGTTTTGTATTCTGAACACGAAAATGTGGGTGTGCTATATTACAAATCCTAAGTATGCTGTTTCTCGAACGCTTTAATGAATGTTGTATATCTCGCACAGAAGTGCTACATTTCATGACAAAAGCTCATTTCGAGGTTTGTGGCAACTTCTCTGTTCACAGGCCTTGGTACATTTGCTATTGGACGGTTGTATATGAGATGCAAGTGGCCACAGCCATATAAGTAGATCACATCGGAATTGAGGTATGTCTTGTATGTTAATGCATCCAAGACATGAGGGGTATCCGGGGTGGGGGTATGTGAATAGGGGGTGTCCGAACACATAAGACATCATTCAATGAATGCCTTTACCATTTGCTCAAAATGATCGAACCAGTAATCGTATGACGTTTACAGAATAAAGAACTATCAGCATTTAAGCAGTTCCCTTTAATGAAAAACCGGTAGCCGCTAACGTGCAGCAACATTAACACGCGCACGTCCGGGGGGCAGATATCTGCCCCACCCCCTCCGGTTTTTCCTCATTTCCCGCCAAACTAATCGGGTTAGCAAAGCTAAACCTCGCATAACTGTTCATTTGTCCTTTCCGCATATCCTCATACATTTTTAATCCTGGGTCATCTCAGGTCAGGTCACCAGTTCAAGCGAAGTGACCCAACTACACTCGGAGTTCTAGGTGGCATACCTTCCACAATAATTTGGCGATTGATTTCAAACTTATGGCGCGTCATGATCTCATCGTGGACCATAATATATATATCGGGTTTTTCCGTAGCATTGACCTAAGGTCAGGTCGCGACCATGGCTTCCTCATTACAGGGCCATGGCAAAATATACAAATGTTTCCTGGTTACATATTTGCGCTCGGAATGGTCTCACAACGGTTGTGGCATATATATGGATGCTATACTCAATGTTACCGCTGACATTTTTGCTCAGTGACCTCACCACGGTCATTGAGGTCACCTGAGATCACTACACATTTCTGCGCATTATGTCGCACTGCATTGAGCTAGAAGGCTGAAATTACCGTCATTGTGCTTGTATCGCCTAAACGTGTCGATTGATATATTACATGACCTCCCTAGGCGATTTCATCACCTTGACCTGAGGTCATAACTTCACAATCTTGACCTGAGTTTCGGTTGACCTGACCTTAAATTACACCGCATACTCTCGGTAGCGCATTTCAAGGACTGTCGAACAGCGTTTGCCGTTTGTTTCTATATGTTACAGGTCCTGAGATATATGTCAATATTTGAGTCCCACCTGATCTGGTCGAATTTGGCCTATGATGATCCAGTGACCTGAATGTTGACCTGAGCGAAAAAAAGACCGAAACACTTTCGATAGAACCTGTCACGACCTATCCAACGCCGTTTTCCGTTTGTCGCTAGCTAGCATAGTGCTAGAGATCTTAGGGGGCAGACATCTGCCCCCCGGACATGCGAAGTTGGCGCGGACCTCCGGACGTGTGAGTGTTAAATGAAACTTCGAAATGACGTTCATAATTTCGTAGTGGTGTTTTATTTTCCGAACACGAAAATGTGGATGTTCTGGATTACAAACACTAAGTATGTCGTTTCCCGAACACTAATGAATGTTGTATATCTACAACTGAGATGTTTTATTTTCCGACGAAAGCTCATTTTTAGGCTTGTGGAAACTTTTCTGACCACAAGCCTTCGTACAATAGTTATCATTAGACTGCTGTGCATCAGCGGTACGTATTCATAGCTCTATAGCAAGTTCACATCGGAATTGCGTCTTGTGGTATCTTAATATATCCAAGACATGAGGTGGTATCCGAGGGGCATGTGTAGAGGGAGGTGCGGTCGGCCCATTTAAGCACTAAGGCAGTTCCTCACCTGAGTGGATTTGGGAAGTATTTTTGTATATTATTTTCGTACAAATGGATGCTTACATCCACTGGAAAATAACAAGGTTTGAAAACTGGAAACAAATATGCACTGGTAATTATGGTAAACAATTTTGTTCATATTTACATCTTAGCTTCAAAACAGCTCTATCACTGGTCGGCAGATGCAAGCCTCTGGAAAATATCGCCATATATTATGCTTTCGTTCCATAACAAGCGAAGGGAATGCGGCCTTATTGGAATGTAGTTCATTGCGCTATCAATGGAGATTGCTGAATGAAGAACACTTTTAAAGTACATCGGGCCATGTTTTACACACAAATGTTCCCATTGATACGTGAAATTACGGAATGTGCGGTGTTGTTGGGCAGAAACAAGCTGCCTACACACCCACGTAGGTCGCAGATACTTAGGTACGAGAGGTCGCAGATACTAGAACCGAAAGCCCAGGAAGTATGTTCGGGACCAGTGGGCTCTTACTGTGTTTTGATGTGATGCTTAGTCAGCTCTGAAAGTTTCATGCATTCACTCGTGTATCCAGGAGGGACATCTCAGCCAACCAAAAAACGGCCTGATTTGGAGTTAGTTAGTTATTAGGGCTTAAGGGCGCATCGACTACATTGGTCATGTAGCGCCCATGACAATACAACTTACTTACACGTCGATATATCACACATCCTAGCTAGTTAAGCTTGCAGAATAATAGTCGACAGAACGAATCGTACATAAAAAATAAAACATCGCAACATTCAACATTTTCAACTTGGTGCATATATTACTGAAAATGATATTTCAGCGAGGTAGTCAAATAGTCGCCCTGATCGAACAATATCCGAGTCGTTGCCTAAAACATCGCTGAGTGACAAAGACTGAGCACGCCCAAAGTGACGTTTACGCTCCTCCACGTAGCCGGGACAGGACAGCAGGACATGCCGCACAGATAAGCGGGCGTGACATCTGGGGCAACGTGGCACGTCATCACCAGTTAGCAAGTAAGAGTGAGTGGCATATGTATGTCCAATTCTCAAGCGACATAGTGCCACCTCATCTCGCCTGATCCTACGCGAGCACGAACTCCATTTTCCGAGGAGATTCTTGATCGCCTTCAACTTGTTGTCGGGTATTGCGTTCCACGAGCCTTGCCACTTTGTGAGCATAAAGTCAGAAATGGTTCGGAAGTGGTCACGGGCAGGGAGTGGTAGAGTTCGTGAACATGGAGCTTGCGTCGCGCGTCTTGCTGCAACATCAGCTAGGTCATTTCCTGGGATGCCCACGTGACTCGGGATCCAACATAGCACCACTCTTTTACCTGTCTGGTACACACTGGTGAGACGAGTTAAGACGTAACGTAAAATGGGGTTTGACGGATTGTGTGTCCTCAACGCTAAAAGGCTACTTAAAGAATCCGTCAAAATAATGTGGAGTAGATGATCTGATGCTTCGATGAAACAGATAGCTTTCAGAATGGCAATCAGCTCGGAAGAATACACAGAAGCATGTGCTGGAATGGAAAAGCTTCTCACCACAGTACCTGTAATAAAAGCGCTGCCTACGCCGGTCTCAGTTCTGGTGAATGTTGGAACAAATCCAGTGTAACACTCAATGTGCTCCATGGCAATTGCTCTGAATTTATGTGGTGTAATATCGGATTTCTTTGTGTAGGCGAGGGAGGTGTCAACTTCCGGTGTGATCAGTTCCCAGGGAGGCGTTGAAATGTGCTCAGTCCGTCGAACTCCCTGGAGCCGGAGACCGCTCTCAGAAAAAAGTCGTCTCATCCTCACACCGTAGGGAACTGTTCTCGCAGGGTGTTCGTTTGTGAATAGCGTTGCTATCCGGTGGAAGAATACATGGGTGTAAGCTGGGTGGTCCGGATATTGCCGTAGCTTGCAAGCATATCGCATGCCAAGCTGTTCACGCCGCAGAGAGAGTGGAAACTCGTGAACTTCCGCAAGGAGACTCGCCGTTGGAGAAGTACGAAATGCACCCGTGATGATGCGAAGCGCAGAGTGATGGACCGCATCCAAGATGCGTTTATTCGTCAAACAAGCTCCGTCATAAATAAAACACGCGTAGTCAAGCTTTGACCGAACAAGCGATCGGTATAGCAGAAGCAGCGATGCGCGGTCTGCTCCATAGGTCGCACGCGCCACACATTTTAAGATATTTAAAGTATTTACACACTTATCTCGTAGCGTTTTAAGATGTTGTCGGTATGTCAAGCGTGAATCAAATTCCACCCCCAGAAATCTCACTACCGGTTGCACCGGTATCACCTGCCTGTACAGTAGGATTTTCATATTGGGACATAAACGGCAGCGACAGAAGTGTACGGCAACGGTTTTCACTGTAGAGAAGCGGAATCCATTAGTGTTTCCCCATTTCTCCAAGCACCTGATGGCTAGCTGTAGCTGTCGCTCCATTGGCGGTGTACGTGAGGCACATGACCATATGGCGAAATCATCAACATATAAGGAGCGCCCAATGGTCACAGGAAGCGAGTCCCCAATATCGTTGATCATTACCCCGAAGAGGGTCACACTCAGGACACCTCCCTGTGGGACTCCGTTCTCTTGAATAAACCAATTCGACAGGCAGTTACCGACACGTACACGAAAACATCAATTTGCTAGGAAGTTTTGTAAAAAGGTACCAAGTCGTCCTCGAATTCCGTGCTTGTGGATCTTCAGCAGGATTCTCTACGCCACGTGGTGTCGTAAGCCTGATCTATGTAAAAAAAACACTACGCCTAGATGTCGCTTCCTCTTAAAAGCGATGCGTACTTCGGTGTCCAGTGTTAAAATATGGTCAATGGTACTCCTGTTCTTCCGAATGCCGCACTGCGTGTTTACGAAGATGTCATTTTTTTCTAAGAACCAGGACAGGCGTCCATTCACGAGTTTCTCCATTAGTTTACCTAATGCAGACGTCAGAGAGATTGGACGATAATCTAAGGGGTCCAGGCCACGTTTCCCAGGTTTCAACAGTGGGATAACTGTAGCTTCGCACCACGATGGAGGGTACTCGCCATTAGTCCATATCAGGTTGAAGGTACGTAAAAGCTCCGCGACCACAGAGGAAGGCAGGGGCTTCAGTAGCTCATTGTGCACTTCATCGGGTCCTTCGGCTACATTGCGCAACGAATTAATTGCCGATTCCATCTCAGCCAGAGCAAAGCAACCGTTGTATGACGGATGTTCTGAAGTAGAAAAATCAATCGAAATCGATTCACAGCGCGCCTTGTGGCGCATAAATTGTGGGTCGCCGTTGCCGGCGAGGCTAACGTCTGCCAAAGCATGGCCAATCTCGTTCGCCACGTCAATCGGGTTCGTCACTTGACGGCTACCGACCGTCAACGTGGGAAGCGGGCCTGCATTAAATCGGCCAAAGATGCTCTTGATGCGAGACCAAATTAATGAGGTTGGCGAGGATCGATTGAATGACCCAACATACTCAATCCACGAAACACGCTTGGCCTCCAGCATAGTGCGCCGAGCGAGGGCACGAGCACGTCTGAACTCTATTAAGTTGGCAGTGGTGCTATTACGGTTGAAGGCTCGAAACGCGCGTCTTCGAGCACGAATAGCGTCACTGCACCCTTCCGTCCACCACGGCACAGGGGTGCGTCGAGGAAGTCCAGAGGTCCTGGGGATACTTGAGGAGGCGCATTCCAGGAGAAGTGCAGTGAATTCGGTCACTGGCAGTGGTGGAGACCTTGATTATGAGCGGAAAGCAGCTTGAATTTTCTCTTGAAATCTATCCCAGTCCGCTTTCTTAAAATTCCATCGCTGCGGCCGCGGGCCTAAAACTGAGCCGTCCAGATAACTCAACCAGATTGGGAAATGATCGCTCCCCAGTGGATCTGGGTCCACCGTCCACTCGAGGCACTCCGTTAGCTGCGAGCTAGCCAGGCTGATGTCCAAGGTGGAAGTGGTTCCCGACGGTGTGGAGAAGTGTGTTCGTGTTCCAGTATTTAAAATGCAGAGCATTTCGTTAAGGATTAGAGATTCCAAATGGCGGCCACGGGTGTTGATACCGTGACATCCCCACAACGTGTGGTGAGCGTTAAAATCGCCCAAAAGCAAGACGGGTCGAGGCAGTTCAGACACCAAGTTGGCGAGTTCCACGGTGGGGAACACATTCCCTGGAGGCAGGTATACGGAACATACTGAGATGCATCTGTGACCAAATAGTATTCGAGCGGCAACCGCCTGGAGTGTAGTATGCAGGGTTAGTACTCTCATGGGGATGCTGTTATGGACTGCTAGTAGCACTCCACCGTGGGCTGCAGCATCAGTCACCACATCCTTCCGAAATATCGAGTACCCACTCAACGACACGATGTATGTAGTTAGGTGAAAGTTTTGTCTCCTGAAGACATACCGCCACAGGGCCGTACCGATTTAAGACCACCTGTAGGTCTTGGGCGCTAGTTCTAAAACCACGACAGTTCCACTGTAAAACTGTTGACGTAGTTGTCATATAAGTGTCTTATAATTTCAAAGTGGTGTGTGTCCATGTATACAAACTTGCCCTGCCTCCGGACATCCAAATATCAGTGTTCAATAAAAACAAAATTACGTGAATGCCTAATTAGGATCCACCAGTGTGGATCCTAGCCCCCGCTGACGCAGAATTCGCTCGCTGGCGATTCCTATGGATACCACCGCTCGGTGGCGAAATTGCCCAGGGTGATGCCCTTTTGCGTCCGGCAATAGAGGAAGAGCGTGGCGGGTTCTCACAAGGGGGAACGGGTGGAGGTCCCATTGCATCTCAAGGAACCGTCAGGGGAGGGGGGGTGCCCGAGAGGTCCTGGCTAGGGATTCGTGCAGGCCCTCGACCTGTGACGGACCGGCAGGACGCTCGCCAAGTGAGGGGTCACGCGACCCGTCACGGTTTACTCGACCCGATACCCCCATATCGGGAGCTCCTGGTCGAACCCCGATCATCTGCGATCGCTGCGATGTCGGAGGAGGCTCTACCGGGACGCGACGGGAGGCGGCACTGCCCCCTCCTGAGATGGCCGAAGTGATAGGGTTAACGAGGGTGGCTTTGGGAGAAGGAGTAGGCGTGGATTTGGGTGATGATGGGGTATAGGTAGATGTGGTAGTCGGGGATGGACCGGGTTTGGAATGGGAAGATCGCGCCGGCCTCCTGGACCGGTGGACTTGGGTCCACTCCCCACCGTCAGGAGTAGGCTGCTGAGAGGCCTGCAAAACATCTTCCGCACACTCTTTGGTGGTGGGTGGGGCTTTAGTTGTTTTGTCGTTATTTTCACTATACTGTCTGTTCATCGTAGGTGAGGCGAGGGGCACTCCAAAAGCTCGGAGAAGAGCTGTAAGTTGTGCGATCAACTCGCATGCCTTGTCGGGCTGTACGTTTGGTGCGGTTGTGCTGGTTTTGGTTCTGGAAAAACACGATATTTTTGGGTGTGATCTTTCATAGAGGTCCCTGGCCTCCCTAAACGATATTTTGTGCGTGTGCTTCAATGAAATAATTTCCTTTTCCCTAATGTAACTTGGACATGTACGGTCATACGACGTGTGGGGGACCTGTCCTGCATCGCAGTTCGTACAGAAAGGGTGCTCAGAGGAGCACTGCTCACCCGTATGATCATGGGAGGCACATCTGCTGCACGCTGGGCGGCCACGGCAAAACTGAGTAGTGTGGCCGAATCTTTGGCATCTAAAACAACGCATTGGATTTGGGAGGAATTGCCTCGGAGGGAGGATGCCTCACTCACACGCAGGTAGCCCACCCTGATCTCCGAGGGAAGGTCGGTTGTGTTGAAAGTTAAAATAATATTGTTGGTCAAAATAAAGTCTGTACCTCTTCTTACTTTCATTTTCCTGGCGGCTATAACCCCGAAAGTTGCCAGCCCATCAACGATCTCATCCTCTGTAACATCTCTTAGGTCAAAGCAGTTAATTACTCCACGCGAGGTGTTTTTTGTACTATGTGGTTCTACGGTGATTGTGATCGTCTCGTCCTCCTTTTTCCCGTTCTTACGCGCGCCATATACAAACTCAGATGATCGCAGTGCTGTGTCTGCCTGTTCTGCTGCCGCAAATTCTACCTCCAGAGCACCGTCCTTCAGCCTTTCGCATCTTATAATCCTACCGAACCTGTCACATCCGTCCCACCTTTGGAAGGGGGACAGGGACGCAAGACTCGCAAAAAAAACGCAAAAATCAGCACACGTGGTACGGGGGTACCATCCGATGGAGAGCTCCAATCACATCGTATATGGGGGTTGGTCTGGCCCCCACGAGAGGGACCAGGGGTGTTTTTTGGGGTTGTTGATGCCATGTAGTACGTTTGGTTTCAGCTCCCCGGGCGCCCCACCGCATAGGGCCATACTGGGGGGACGCCTGGGTCCCGCGAACGTGAGGTCGCCAGGCGCCCGAGGAGCTATACGGGGCAGACAGCGCCTTAGTCCGGCCGGGAGAGAGAAACTCACCACCCCAACCGGAATCCAACGCCGCCCATCCCTTGACCCCGGCCGGCAGGGCCGGCAGGCACTGGGAAGATTCCCAGGCCCCAGTCCGAGGCGACCAGCCACTTGGCCTGCGTGAGGCCCCGCGGACCCGCCCGCTCCTCCGGGATATCAGGACCAAAGAGGTGTGTTGGTCCCCCGTCACAACTAGCACCGTGCGACGGGGGACCTCAACCTCCAGGACTCCGTCAACCCCGGGGGACGGGCCGAGGGGGCGCGGCTACCCCGATAAAACAGGTGGTGGGCAGGGCCGGGGAAGTTGCCCTGCCTGCTCATAGTAGGGATAGTTAGTGTTGTAGGGCTAGGTGAAGGACATGGATGTTGGGATGATATGGGAATTGGAGTGGGAGCGTATGGACGGAAGGAAGAGGGGTGGCTGTGGTGACCCGAGGGAGCGCCATTTCCATAGCCAGCCGTGTAACGAGGCCGGCCCCACTGCGGGGTGCCTGATTTGGAGAAAGCGTGTTCTTCCATCTCAAATTATGCAAAGCCCAACGGCATTTTATGAAACAATGTTGTTCTGAGCTTATGCTAAGGTACCT
>JAOTOL010000866.1:0-150237 GCA_034440575.1 Imbricaverruca yamaguchii | reverse complement strand
GAGTTCCCGCCCTGCGGCCTCCCATCGTGAGTTCCCTGCCTCCGGCCTCCTACCGTGAGTTCCCGCTCTCCGGCCTCCTATCGTGAGTTCCCGCCCTGCGGCCTCCTATCGTGAGTTCCCGCCCTGCGGCCTCCTACCGTGAGTTCCCTGCCTCCGGCCTCCTATCGTGAGTTCCCGCCCTGCGGCCTCCTATCGTGAGTTCCCGCCCTGCGGCCTGTCTTCTGTCTCTTGTCCTCTCCCTGTCTCCCTGTCTTCTGCCACTTGTCTGCTCCCTGTCTTCTGCCACCTGTTCCCGTCACCTGCTCTATGTCCCTTGTCTCCTGTGTGCTGCCACTTGTCTGCTCCCTGTCTTCTGCCACCTGCTCCCGTCACCTGCTCTGTGTCCCTTGTCTCCTGTGTGCTGCCACTTGTCCCCGTGCCTTACCTCTTATCCATGTTACCTGCTGCGTGCTCCCTGTCACTGATCCTTGTCTTCTTCATCTTGTCCCCTGTTCCCAGCCGCCGGCTCCATGTCACTAGCCCGCCAGCTCTGTCACTGGACCGCCGGCTCCATGTCACTGGGCCGCCGGCTCCATGTCACTGGGCAGCCGGCTCCATGTCACTGGACCGCCGGCTCCATGTCACTGGACCGCCGGCTCCATGTCACTAGCCCGCCAGCTCTGTCACTGGACCGCCGGCTCCATGTCACTGGACCGCCAGCTCCATGTCACTGGACCGCCAGCTCTGTCACTGGACCGCCAGCTCCATGTCACTGGACCACCGGCTCCATGTCACTGGACCGCCGGCTCCATGTCACTGGACCGCCAGCTCCATGTCACTGGACCGCCGGCTCCATGTCACTGGACCGCCAGCTCCATGTCACTGGACCGCCGGCTCCATGTCACTGGACCGCCGGCTCCATGTCACTGGACCGCCGGCTCTGTCACTGGACCGCCAGCTCCATGTCACTGGACCGCCAGCTCCATGTCACTGGACCGCCGGCTCCATGTCACTGGACCGCCGGCTCCATGTCACTAGCGCGCCAGCTCTGTCACTGGACCGCCGGCTCCATGTCACTGGACCACCGGCTCCATGTCACTGGACCACCGGCTCCATGTCACTGGACCGCCGGCTCTGTCACTGGACCGCCGGCTCCATGTCACTGGACCGCCGGCTCCATGTCACTGGACCGCCGGCTCCATGTCACTGGACCGCCGGCTCTGTCACTGGACCGCCGGCTCCATGTCACTGGACCGCCGGCTCCATGTCACTGGACCGCCAGCTCTGTCACTGGGCCGCCGGCTCCATGTCACTGGACCGCCGGCTCCATGTCACTGGACCGCCGGCTCCATGTCACTGGACCGCCGGCTCCATGTCACTGGACCGCCAGCTCCATGTCACTGGACCGCCGGCTCCATGTCACTGGACCGCCGGCTCCATGTCACTGGACCGCCGGCTCCATGTCACTGGACCGCCGGCTCCATGTCACTGGGCCGCCGGCTCCATGTCACTGGGCCGCCGGCTCCATGTCACTGGACCGCCATTTCCATGTCACTGGACCGCCGGCTCTGTCACTGGGCCGCCGGCTCCATGTCACTGGACCGCCGGCTCCATGTCACTGGACCGCCGGCTCTGTCACTGGACCGCCGGCTCTATGTCACTGGACCGCCGGCTCCATGTCACTGGACCGCCAGGCTCCATGTCACTGGACTGCCGGCTCCATGTCACTGGACCGCCGGCTCCATGTCACTGGACCGCCGGCTCCATGTCACTGGGCCGCCGGCTCCATGTCATTGGGCCGCCGGCTCCATGTCACTGGACCGCCATTTCCATATGTCACTGGACCGCCGGCTCTGTCACTGGGCCGCCGGCTCCATGTCACTGGACCGCCGGCTCCATGTCACTGGACCGCCAGCTCCATGTCACTGGACCGCCGGCTCCATGTCACTGGACCGCCGGCTCCATGTCACTGGACCGCCGGCTCCATGTCACTGGACCGCCGGCTCCATGTCACTGGACCGCCGGCTCCATGTCACTGGACCGCCGGCTCTGTCACTGGGCCGCCGGCTCCATGTCACTGGACCGCCGGCTCCATGTCACTGGACCGCCGGCTCCATGTCACTGGACCGCCGGCTCTGTCACTGGACCGCCAGCTCCATGTCTGGCTGTATTTTTGTTCGTGTCAGGTTACCCATCAGTCTTTCGTAGTGGGGGTGGGCGGACGTCTAGACGTCTGGAATTCACAGGCAGTGCTCGAAAACCACCTGTGTGTGTTTAAGTACGACCTAGATTTTGGCACTTTAGCGTTCAACCTGCAGTGATCATTACAAGAGCATCACCTGAACAAAACACGCCTTCAAAAACACCACCGTATTGTCGGAATAAAACCGAGAGCCTCCAGTTTGCCTCATGTTATTGTTTTCTTACCATGCATCTTCAATACCTTATCCAAGTTTATTATCCTCTCGATTTCGTGCCTTCTTGTTGCTGTGAAACGAACTTTACTTTTGGATATCATATGCGCTGGACAGAGTATGAAGTCTACCATAGCTACTTCAGTTGGGTAGCAGCACGGGCGTTGATTTCTGAAAAAAAATGGGGGGTGGGGTACGATGCATGAAGACAACAAGCGGGCCAAACCAGATTAGCCGGGCACACTCCATGGGAACCTATGTTAAAAGCTGGAATTATTGGGAAGACAAGACCAACATTGAGGAGACACTTGCCTCCTCAGAAGTATACACAGCAATACTCCCGGCTGGCAATGTCCGACATCGTCACCAAAGTGTGCGCCTGCTCTGTATTCGACTGGTGCCAGAAGCAGCGGCTTATATTCCCTCTCCAGCGCGAGTACACCTCGGGCCGCTCTACGGCCAGCAGCATGCTCTGCCCGAGGTGGCGGCCGTGATCGGCCAGTTGCCACATCTGCGGCGGACATTGTGAAGGGAAATTGCTGCCATATCCCCCGCGGCAGAACGTTGTGTGACGTTGCCATAGCTGTGTGCTACACATAGCGTCGGGCTGTGCATGCACCTATCAGCTGATATCGCGGCATATCAGCAGGCTGGCTCGCCCCGCGATATTGTGTATAAGTACACACGTACAACACTGTGCACATGAGCACGCGAACCACGCTGTGTGCATGCAGATCTGCGATCCGTTTACGCGTTCGCATTGTTATGGACACTTGTTTATCTGCCAATAACTGGAAACAATGTGGTGACACGTGTCTGTGTGTATGAACCACTGATGCTGGACGGGCGCATCGGCTGCCTACTCTAAGCACTACATATAGCACGAGAGAGCACGTTTGGTTTTGGCCGCACCACCGTCGAAGCCGCCTCGCGTCGCGGTGACAACGGGTGCTCAAGCGCCACACAAAAACAACAACAAAGTACGCACGCAAATCCCGTGTCAGAGTATTCGCGTTAGTGTCGCTAGCATTGCGGACTGCTTTACCTGGCCGAAGATGTGCCACTTTTTGAAACAAGTCGTGGGGGAGGGGGAATGTTCGACGCTGAACTTGCCGAAAGAGCAAACGGTACCATGACGATGCATACATGCTGTACTCAACGTCATCCATCATGCGGAGGCTCAGCCAGTCGTGGTGGGTTCCTGAGGCTCGCCATGCTGGATAGGAGAGCCTCAGGAGCCTCATGTGTTGTGGTGAGCTCCTGAGGATCGCCATGCGGACAGATGGTCCCGCAGGAAAGTACGACCGGAGGATGTTGCGTTAGCACGGCCACCAATAGCACATGCATATGCTACACGCTTCCGGTCCCTTAACAATGAGACCAAGCCCGTGTGTGCCAGCGATGCAATTCTTCACTGACAGCTCATGATGTTCTCACATGCTGCTTAAATCGAAGGAGAGAGCCCAATATTGTGCGAGTAGCAGGACGCGCCCTAGCCTTCACTGAGAAAACTCGGGTTGCCTAGGATACACGCGTAGCTTCTTTGCAAAAGTAAGATTTTCGATAATATGCTCGGGCCTGCGAATAGTTATTGCCCAATGGTACTATGCACGCCTGAATATGAATATAAATATGCAGACTTAAAAATAGACCCGCTGAGCACCAAAAAATGCACTAAATCGTCAAAAAATGCACTGTTAAACGAATTTTCACACTGAAGGCGATCCCCTGAGGAATTGCATATTGATTTCCTGGATGAACTGGATACAATTTTAGAATACACCTGAAGAAACCACCGGACCACATTTAGCGGCGCATTTGCTAGGTGCCATGCGATCGCACACTCCTGCCACCTGTTGACAGCAAGCGGGGACACAACTGTACGATTTTACGCCAGGGTTCCGCTGGCGCTTCTACCGGACAGCTGAGGTACTATTTTTTGGCGTTATGAACTTTGGTACTGAATGAAGCTTGGCCGGTATGAACGCTCCCTCTGATGCCTGTTTTGGACGTTGTGATCGTTTGACGTTATGAACTCTGACACGTTATCAAAGCACCATATCCGAGACATTTTGGACTTTTTTTTAAAGACTATATTCCGCATTTTTGGCGTGATGATCCTTGAATGTTGTGAGCTTTGGACTTTATGAACTTTAGCACTAAACGAACCGTGGCGCTATAAATACTCCCCGCGCTAAGTTTGTTATGTGTTGCATAATTGTTATTTATAGCTTGACGACGCGCCAAGCAGCTGAGGAAAGATGGAGTCGCCTGCCCTTCACACCGGCTGGGAAGGCGGGCGCCGCGTGTAATTGAACCCCGCACCTCGGGTCGATGTGTTACGCCAACCATCAGACTGTCTGTGCAACGTTCGCCGGACCCATGGAGAGTCGCCATGATGAAGCCGTTGCTGAATATTTTTAATTGGGCTGATGTTAGAGTGACGAAGAACTAGTAGCGCCACCGGCATGCAGATGACTAGTGACGTCAGCAACATGACCGATTAAATGTGTGTTATGAAGTAGTAGACCATGGAAAGACTTTTACGACAAAAGAACGAAGCGCACACAATCAATCAAATACACCCATCCGATAATGGACACAATACCTAAATTAACACGGAGGAAAAAGCATAACAAACAACAGAGCCTACCATTCGTATTCATTAATGAGCTATCTCATTCATATTCATTAACAATATACATCGGCTACAGCAAATAAGTAAAAATCCTTGGCATCGTTTGCAGATATGTGCGTCGTATGTCACCGGATGTGCGTAGGTACGTCGTACGTCACCGCGTCTACGTACATCCGTACGCTGTGTCATCATACGTACGCACACACATCGTATGACATCCGGTGAAGTTAGCCGGAAGCGCCGGAATATGGGTCAACTCGATATTGTGAGCGACTTTTTCGGCGGCCGACGCTGCGCCACTGAAGAGGGCGGCCTTGCACTCGCAGGTGATGTGCACATGCACGAGACGACAGTGCACATTCCGGCCGGCGGCGGCTGTGTGTGTATATAAAGGTCGGCCGGAGCGACGCGACCATCACTTCCCCGGGGTCGGAGCCGAGCCGGCACAATGGCGGCACTGGTGAGTCGGCTGTGACGTCATTGGTGAGTGGGGTACGACGTCATTGGTGAGTGGGGTATGGCGTGGGATATGACGCATTTGGTGGTTTGTGAGAAAATTACATCATGCAGTGGTGGAGTATTTTGATAATGATGCGAAGAAAAAGCGCTCGGTGCGAAAAAAAACGTGCTGACCCCTGCATTTGATTCGAAACCTCGCAGTTCGATAGCATTTTCTACTCCACCACCAGTATGGAGCATGGGTGGAATCATTTGACACCGCCTCACACTAACTTTTGTTCTAAACAAGACAGAGAGCTGCGGAAAGCCAGATGATTCAGCTGCATACTTGCATGCTTAGTTGTTTGATACAATTTTGCTACCCACTTTGGCTGACCTTCCAGATCAGGTCAAGCAGGTCAATGTCGAGGAGCACTCAGCCACCCGTCTCCGCTGCGGGTTTCGGGCCCTGCTTGTAAAGCAAGTGCAATTTCGTGCTTTTAATATTCATGATGTGCAAACTGAAGCCGGGTTTTAACACGCGCACTGCAAGGGGAGGGCCACCCCTCCGACTTTTTGTAAATAACTCCCAATGCTGCGGGTCGACATATGCCATTCATGTACACCTGCTTAGAAATATACTGCGCGTCAATCAAGAGAAAAGAAGAAACAAGACAAAAGAAAATCGACATTCTTTTCGTCAGAGGCCGCCAAATTCAAAACATTTCGTAGTGTCAGACCACAAAAATCGGTGTTGACCCGCTTCCCGTATATCGGCAAAAGGGAAGTGTTCTTTGCAGTACTAGCGACTTGTTTCATGTATATCGTTTTTATATATTGTTTCAAGACCATACTAGGTCACCGAGGTCCAGTCATGTCAAATTCATGACAAGTCAATGGAACCAAACTTTGTCAACTGGAAGGTTGTTATAAACGCGAATAACTGGCATGCGATTAATGCCATTTTGTTTGTTACTCCCTGCTGAAAACGTCATTGCGAACCTACACGTTTTCATACTGCATTCATGTACTTCAGCCCTTTCTCGGTGGAGCCGATTGCGCCGGGCCGCCCGCCGGTCCGGTGAGCGGCCCGGTTCCGGTAACTGGAACTGGTAACTGACCCGATAAAGTGCTAGTGTATAGGTGACCTGGGGGTAAATGGCGGACTTTTCACCTGTATTGCATTAATGGTTATGTCCAAAACATCACTGATGCCCATTTTGGAGCGTTTAAACACAATCGCAGCGATTCATAACAATGTCAATCCAAACCATGCAAAACAAGCGAAATATGACATATGTGACTTCACTTGACCTCGAAAATATTAACCTAAGGTCATAAATGTTGCACACAAGTGAGGTCACCACCATTCCAATCTATCCTACAAAATTCGTTACTAGGGCTATAACAGAAGCTGATATTTTATGGGGGCGGATTCTGTCTCCCTCTCCATTGCGCGTAATTTTCAGAGGGTTCCCAGAGCGCTCGTTAATGCGGATGGTACTTGCAAAAATAAAGATCATGAAGATCGCGCCAAAGTTAAATACATGGAATTACGTGATGAACGAAACAGATTATACTCAGGAAAAGGCAACAGAACTGTTACTAAAGGAAAGTAGTGTGCTTTCCACACTCTTTGGTATTTTTAAAGAAATAATTAAAACTTGGACTTTTTGAACTCCCTCGAAAAAAATCGAAAGGACGT
Source organism: Imbricaverruca yamaguchii (assembly GCA_034440575.1). NCBI lineage: Eukaryota > Metazoa > Arthropoda > Thecostraca > Neoverrucidae > Imbricaverruca > Imbricaverruca yamaguchii. The sequence goes on along the minus strand of JAOTOL010000866.1, from coordinate 143,063 downwards.
TCAAACCAAATTCAGGGACCGAAGCTACATGAGTGTTGACTTTATGGTGCATGGGTGCAGGGTGCAATAACAGTCTGTATCTTGCCGTGTGGAGCGGCTGGAACACATGTACCTTCAGAACGTTTCGGGTCGTATCTCAGTGATCTGATGTGATAATTCTTTCGAACCTGGTACACATTTATAGGGCATCACTTGCCACGGGACATATTTCTGATTGCCTAAAATACTCTTTAGTGGCTCCAACTCTAAGGTAACCGAAGCTAAAGGCCAGAAAGGTTTCTAGTTTAAACCTTTCATTTGATCTAAAGACCTGATCGAGGTCATATCTTGCATTCTATTCTTTCTATTTGGTCACTTATCGATGCACGCATGTTTCACGAATTCACTAATAACTGTATTTTGTGTGGTGGTCTGTATGATAGCCCACGGCCAATACCGGTGCTATTATTTGCAAAGGTTAAGAACAATGGCAATACAGTGGAAAGCGGAACTCACTCTAAAAACAAATATTTCTCGTCTTGTCGCTCGTAACAATTAGCTATCAATTCCAAGTGTAGTACGAATAAAATTAGTTCACTAGTACCGATTTAATCTTAACACGACTTCATTTGATTATCCACCATACAAAATTCCCAAGTATGGCTTCCTGTATTATGTATCCACCGTTCGTTTTGTACAACAGACACTGCGATCAGCCACGCGGTGTTTGGGAACAAAGCCAACAGCAGTCAGTCGCACGCGACCTTCTCGGATAACACGACATCAAATGCACAAATGCGTGGCTGACAGAAGCCTCAACAGAGTCGGAGCTGACGCGCCACCTACAGCGGAGGAGGTCGTACATCCTGGTAACCCAGCTGACGCGCCACCTACAGCTGAGGAGGTACATCCTGGTAACCCAGCTGACGGCCACCTACGCTGAGGAGGTCGTACATCCTGGTAACCCAGCTGACGCGCCACCTACAGCTGAGGAGGTCGTACATCCTGGTAACCCAGCTGACGCGCCACCTACAGCTGAGGAGGTCGTACATCCTGGTAACCCAGCTGACGCGCCACCTACAGCTGAGGAGGTCGTACATCCTGGTAACCCAGCTGACGCGCCACCTACAGCTGAGGAGGTCGTACATCCTGGTAACCCAGCTGACGCGCCACCTACAGCTGAGGAGGTCGTACATCCTGGTAACCCAGCTGACGCGCCACCTACAGCTGAGGAGGTCGTACATCCTGGTAACCCAGCTGATCTACATCCTGGTAACCCAGCTGACGCGCCACCTACAGCTGAGGAGGTCGTACATCCTGGTAACCCAGCTGACGCGCCACCTACAGCTGAGGAGGTCGTACATCCTGGTAACCCAGCTGACGCGCCACCTACAGCTGAGGAGGTCGTACATCCTGGTAACCCAGCTGACGCGCCACCTACAGCTGAGGAGGTCGTACATCCTGGTAACCCAGCTGACGCGCCACCTACAGCTGAGGAGGTCGTACATCCTGGTAACCCAGCTGACGCGCCACCTACAGCTGAGGAGGTCGTACATCCTGGTAACCTAGCTGACGCGCCACCTACAGCTGAGGAGGTCGTACATCCTGGTAACCCAGCTGACGCGCCACCTACAGCTGAGGAGGTCGTACATCCTGGTAACCTAGCTGACGCGCCACCTACAGCTGAGGAGGTCGTACATCCTGGTAACCCAGCTGACGCGCCACCTACAGCTGAGGAGGTCGTACATCCTGGTAACCCAGCTGACGCGCCACCTACAGCTGAGGAGGTCGTACATCCTGGTAACCCAGCTGACGCGCCACCTACAGCTGAGGAGGTCGTACATCCTGGTAACCTAGCTGACGCGCCACCTACAGCTGAGGAGGTCGTACATCCTGGTAACCCAGCTGACGCGCCACCTACAGCTGAGGAGGTCGTACATCCTGGTAACCCAGCTGACGCGCCACCTACAGCTGAGGAGGTCGTACATCCTGGTAACCCAGCTGACGCGCCACCTACAGCTGAGGAGGTCGTACATCCTGGTAACCCAGCTGACGCGCCACCTACAGCTGAGGAGGTCGTACATCCTGGTAACCCAGCTGACGCGCCACCTACAGCTGAGGAGGTCGTACATCCTGGTAACCCAGCTGACGCGCCACCTACAGCTGAGGAGGTCGTACATCCTGGTAACACTGACCGCCACCTACAGCTAGGAGGTCGTACATCCTGGTAACCCAGCTGACGCGCCACCTACAGCTGAGGAGGTCGTACATCCTGGTAACCCAGCTGACGCGCCACCTACAGCTGAGGAGGTCGTACATCCTGGTAACCCAGCTGACGCGCCACCTACAGCTGAGGAGGTCGTACATCCTGGTAACCCAGCTGACGCGCCACCTACAGCTGAGGAGGTCGTACATCCTGGTAACCCAGCTGACGCGCCACCTACAGCTGAGGAGGTCGTACATCCTGGTAACCCAGCTGACGCGCCACCTACAGCTGAGGAGGTCGTACATCCTGGTAACCCAGCTGACGCGCCACCTACAGCTGAGGAGGTCGTACATCCTGGTAACCTAGCTGACGCGCCACCTACAGCTGAGGAGGTCGTACATCCTGGTAACCTAGCTGACGCGCCACCTACAGCTGAGGAGATCGTACATCCTGGTAACCTAGCTGACGCGCCACCTACAGCTGAGGAGGTCGTACATCCTGGTAACCCAGCTGACGCGCCACCTACAGCTGAGGAGGTCGTACATCCTGGTAACCTAGCTGACGCGCCACCTACAGCTGAGGAGATCGTACATCCTGGTAACCTAGCTGCGATGTTGGCGGCAGAAGCTGCTATTGAGCAAGATCCCTTGGAGACAGAATGAGCAAACCCTTCCCTCACGTTATCGCAACAGCGTAGCTGTCATTCTTTTAGTATATATTTTGTGCAAGAAGCAGCAAATTGTTGGTGTGCTCGGGGGAGGGGGGGGGGGGGGGGGTTGAAGACCCCCTTCTAAAATCCAAACTAAGCATCGCACGAAAATGAAAGAGGTGTCATCGGAAAGCGCTCGACGAGTAGTCAGGATCCACCCTCTAAAACAATTTCCCCCAAAAGGTGACGTCACCAGGGGGCTAGATTGTCACGACTTTTCACGACTTAAATTATGTTTTGGACTCTGGGGAGTTCATTTTTGGGGCATATATGAAACATTATTTTGAATGAGAAAAGGACAGCGAAATCGACTAGGGTTATATTTTTTATCCGCCCCCTAATATCTTTTAAATCTCAAAATGTTGAGTTTTCAAGTTTTCTTTAAATTTCCTTCTTTTCCAATAGGTAGAGGAGACAGAGAAACGTTGTTGGAAGTCAACTTGCCCTAATAAAAATGCTTACTTTACCAGGAATCCTCTCCTTTTTTTCTCTTCTTTTTTTTTCTTTTTTTTTTCTTTTTTGTTGCCGTCAGGTGTCAAGGTGGGAGGACGTGCCCCGCCGGAGCTCCAGGTTTCCAGATAAGTCGCTGCAGAACAGGGCAGTACTCTAGTCTAAGCTGTGGATAGGTGTTTAGCAATTACTTCTGTGATTATATTTCATTAGTTTTTATCTTATAAGCATTTTCGTAGCACGCAAACTATACTATATTAACCTAGCGACCCCGCAGGGCGCCATCTTTGTGTGCGCCAAAGCGAGGCCTCGAGGCTTTCGGCGTGTTCATGACGCTTCGATTTATGTAGTAGGAGATATTACAAGTGTGTAGATTTCATAAGTACATTAGACAACATTCATACTATCCTAACATACTCTATTTATTTTTTGGTGTGCATAGTGTGTTCGGTGTTGAAGTTTAAAATAGTTTAATTAGTAGTAAGATGGGGGTATTCATAAGTGCTGTGTGACTGTTCATTTTTCTGTTTAGCCGTAAGTCATATCAAAAGGGATATTCATATAGTTGTCTACTTGTGTGGAAGACAATTAGATTAGACATCTTGTTTATTTATTTAATTAATTAATAAAAAAAAAAAAAAAAAAACAAACGGTTGTTTGATAGTTTCTGCCTTTCTTGAGGCACTCAGATAATTAACTGACAGCTTAGGAGGTAGCGATTTATAGTGAATGATAGTTAGCTTTTTTGTCGGTTGTTTAGCGAGTTAATTTGAATCTAAATCTAGGCATAAGCTGCAGCGTTTAGGATGGTTTCGACTAGGATGCAGGCACTAGAGGAAGAAATTAGGACCCTTAAGGCAGAGGTTTCCAAGCTCAAGGCTGCCCTTGTTGCACAGGGTAGGCAAGATAAAGCAACAAGGGGTCACTCCGTAGCAGGGACATCATATACTCAGGTGGTCGCAGGCCACCAGGTAGCTGAGGCTTCCCCTACTGTGGAGGTGGCTGGGATCTCTCAAGAGGGGAGTGTTAATAGTGAACAGAGGAGGGGTAGTTCTGGTAGGTCACAGGAGGGGAAGTGGCATGAGGTCAGGGGGTGGAGGATTTGGAGACGCGAACCTAAGGAAAGTGTCAGTGAGTGGCAGGTGGCAGGTGGTAGGAGCGGGAGGAAGTCTAGCCGACCGGCCCAGCGGGCAGGCATAGTAACAACAAATATGTTCCAGTCATTGGATGACTGCCCCCAGGATAGCAGTAGTAAGGAGTCAGTGCTGGTCATAGGATACTCTCGTGTGCGACATTTAGAGCAGGTATTTTGTAAAGGTAGGAGGGACAGGAGGTGCATCACCAGGCCTGGTGCCAAGGTGAAGGACCTAGTACCTGCGGTGGCACAGGTCACCAGTGATCACCAGTTTAACACAGTCATAGTGCATGTAGGGGTAAATAACATAGGTCATACTATGAGTGAGGAGCTTCTGCGGGAGTACAGGGCCCTTCTGGCCACCCTCAAGGGTACCAATAGAGTCATTGTAACAGCAATTTTGCATAGGGCTAGAGCCTCCCCTGAGTGGAGCTCTAGCGCACTGGCAGCTAACGCCAGGGTAGGACAGCTCTGCCATGAGCTAGGTTTTACATTTGTAGACGAGTGGAGCAGGTTTTATGCATCGTGGGACCTCTATCAGAGGGATGGCCTGCACTTTTCTGAGAAGGGGTCCATGTGTTAGGCAAAGTATACGAGCATGTCCTTCAGGGAAACTAGGAAATGAGGTGGGGAGGGATGAAATTGCATTGCCAACTCAGGAATATTCCAATAGTGTCAGCCAAGGTAATATAACCTTAAAGTCTGCAAATAGGGGCAGAAGCAACTCAAGGGGACAGAGTTATAGTTCATGTAGTGATAAAAGAACCCCTCAATATGAAAAAGCCAAAGGTGGTTATGGAGCATTTGTTAAGTGTATGATGTTTAATGCTCAGAGTATCCGTTCCAAATTTGATGAGTTCAAGTGTTATGTTGCTGAGGAGGAACCGGATTTTGTTTGCATTACGGAGGCATGGGTCAGTGAAGGGTATTTTGGAGATAATTTACAGGACTATGAGATCCAGGGATACAATATGTTTTCGTGCCATAGGGGTCCAGAAATGAAAGGGGGTGGTGTAATGCTCTATATGAATAGCTTATTCAGTTATCAAAAAGTAGCAGGTGGGGATAAAAATGTGTCTGTGGAGTCCATTTGGCTTGATGTCACTGTGGGAAAAGGCAACAGCAATACTCTTAGGATAGGAGCTTTCTACCGATCAGGAACCCTGCCACATTCTCAGCAACTGGAGCTTGACAAGGTGATTTGTGAGGAAATCAGTAGAAACTTTAAGAGGAAGTGCCTTATTCTCGGTGACTTTAATCTGAAAGGTTATGCAAATGCTGGTGTTGGCTCCCCATCATGCAAAATGTTTAGGAAATGCCTTGAAGAGGACCTGTTCTTACACCAGTTTGTATCGGAACCTACCAGGCATGGTTCATTCTTGGACATTGTATTCTCGTATTTAAGTGACTTGGTTCAAGACTTGACTGTAGGCGAAACTCTGGAAAAAGTTACCATAACATAGTTAGATTGAAGGCACATGTAGGTGAAATTATCAAGGATAATTTGGTAAAGGTTCCAAATTTCAACAGAGGAGACTTTAACGGCATGACAGCGGCTTTAAGTGCCATCAGATGGGAGGAAGAATTCTCCAATTTAAATGCCTGTGAAATGTGGGAAAAGTTCAAATCTTACTTGAAGGAAACTAAGATTAGACATGTCCCCCAAAAGCAAAGACGCAAAAGAAGGGTAGGAAAGCCAGCGTGGCTTACATCTGACTTGATAAAGGCAATTAAGGCTAAGAAAACTGCATTTAGAGTGTTTAGAGAAGCTTCAAATTTAGAGGACCAATTGTGGTAGAAACTTTTCTAGCACAATTGGTCCACTGGAAGTAAACGGGACTACATTGGGTGAGGATAGTGAGATGGTTGAGGAGCTGAGCAAGCAGTCCAAATCAGTGTTTACATTGGAAGATATGACCAATCTGCCGACCGTACACCATAGTTTAGTGACATGGGATCTGACAAATGATGTTGATTTCATTGATAGTGATGTTGTTTACAATCATATCAGGAAAATAAAGCCAAATAAGGCAGCAGGACCTGATGATATTTATGCTATGGTGTTGCGGGAAACTGAAAAGGAACTAGCATTTCCACTTAGTATAATATTTTGTAGATCAGTTTCACATAATGAAATTCCAACCGATTGAAAAAGGGCAAATGTAGTTCCTATTTTCAAGAAAGGAGAAAGAGGGGAAGTTGAAAACTATAGGCCAATAAGTCTCACATCCCTAGTCTGCAAGGTACTCGAATCAATTATCAAGGATAGAATAGTTAGTTATCTGGAAGGTAGCAGATTGATTCAAGATACTCAACATGGGTTTAGAAAAGGACGATCATGTCTCACAAACCTCTTGGACTTTTTTAACTTCGCCACAGAACAATTTGATCAGGGAAATCAGGTTGATGTAGCATATCTTGACTTTAGTAAGGCCTTTGACAAGGTACCTCATACACGGTTAATGATACAGCTTCAGTCCCGTGGTATTGCAGGTAGCATCTTAAAATGGATAGAGTTGTGGCTTTCAGATAGACAGCAAAGAGTGATGCTAAATGGTACAAAGTCATCATGGCAAAATGTTCTTAGTGGAGTCCCCCAGGGGTCAGTACTAGGGCCATTACTGTTCATTATATTTGTAAATAACATTGAAAGTGGCCTAAGCAGTAAAGTTTTGAAATTTGCGGATGATTTGAAGGTCTTTAGGGCAATAACAGGTCAGGATGAGCATATCTCGCTGCAAAAAGACTTAGACGAACTTGTGAAGTGGTCCGAAGAATGGCAAATGAAATTTAATTTTGATAAGGGCAAAATCATGCATGTAGGTAAGCAGCATATGAAGGCTCCATACTTGATGGGTGGCCAAGTGCTATCAGTGACTCAACAGGAGAAGGATTTAGGTGTTATTCTAAACACAAAACTGGGGGCATCAGAACAGACCAAGGAAGCCAGGAAGAAGGCATTGAGAATGCTCGGGGCAATAAATAGGAATGTATCATACAGAAGTGAGGAAGTGATCAGGAAGCTTTACTGTGCATACGTCAGGCCACATTTGGAATACTGCATCCAAGCTTGGTCTCCTAGCTATGAAAAAGATTGTTGGCTTTTAGAGAGAGTACAAAAGAGGGCTACAAAATGGTTAATGGCATAAGCAACCTGGCATATGAGGAAAGAATGAAGAAATTGAATATGTCTTCACTTAGATATAGAAGGCTGAGAGGAGATCTCATCGAGGTCTTTAAATTTGTCAATGGTCTGGAGAGGGGATACCTTGGGGAAATGTTTGAATTTAACCGAAATGATGCAATTAGAGGTCATAAATTCAAAATTAAAATTAACCACAGCAGAACAAGGTTAAGGCAAACTTTCTTCACCAACAGGGTAGTGGAACACTGGAACCAGCTTCCAGAAAACATCGTCAGTAGCAGCACATTGAACATCTTTAAAAACAGCATAGACAATCATTATAAGAATAGAGGGCTTGCTTTTCAGTATTACAGGGAGGGCTGATTGACAGATTTGGTGGGCAACTGGTTCAGTGTACAGCGTGCAACCAAGAAGGGCCCTTGTGGCTCATAGTTGCACTAATCTTTTAAGTCTTTATGTCTTTATGTCTATTTGAACTGTAATTTTGCAAATACGCAAAATTTATATCGTCAAAAGAAAGCAAAAATGAAAAATTCCACTCCTACGTTTTGTTGCATCCGTAAAGAAAAGCAAACGCTAAAAGTGTCATTAAAATATCTGTATCCGTTAAAGCGTGACGACTGGTTGAACGTTTTTGGAGGTTACCTCACTTGACCTTGACTAACTCGTTCACCCTAGATGACTTGACACCAAAATTTTGAAACAATATGCCAAATTGAAGTGGGAAAAGGTATGCGAAATTTGGGCGCGCTGCCGCGCGCCGTTCGTCCACTATCCGCGATAAATCTGAGGGGGCGGTTGAAGACGCTCCCCGAGACGGGACGGGATGGGACGGGACGAGTGGTGGTGTTGGTCTCAGGCTAGGCGTGTCTCGCGCTAAGTTATATCTTGGCGGTTACCGCAGCTTTGGAGACACTCCCTGGAGGAACACACGTTGACAATGACTGTTTCCAAAGCCAGGTACCAACCGGCGCGATTCTGATGAGATCGACAAATTAATTCCAAGTGGAAGAGTTTTCGCTCTGCAAATTACGGCCGCTGACATGTTTTTGCATTGAGTGTTGCATTTTTTGGTACATATTTCTAGCAACTCACAAACAGCATGCGACGGCAATGCAGTCATTTATTGGTACAACAATCGGGTGACGGTTTTCACTTGATCAGGAATAAACACCGCTGTGTCTCTTTACGGACAAGGAGTTATATTTGCAGTCTTTTCGGAATGTTCGGCTTCGGGGACAAGCTGAAGGTCTCGAGTGTTGGTTGGTGGCTCTCTAGCAACTCTGAAGGTCTCGAGTGTTGGGTGGTGGCACTCCAGCAACTCTGAAGGTCTCGAGTGTTGGTTGGTGGCACTCTAGCAACTCTGAAGGTCTCGAGTGTTGGTTGGCGGCTCTCCAGCAACTCTGAAGGTCTCGAGTGTTGGTTGGCGGCACTCCAGCAACTCTGAAGGTCTCGAGTGTTGGTTGGCGGCACTCCAGCAATTATGTGCCTTTTAATTCTACCGTATTGTCGCTCTTATTGCGACGAGAATGTGCTACACGCAAGAAGTAAGGTGCAAAAAGGAAACCGTTCAGAAGCGAGACCATGTTTGAGAACTGCAGTCCAAATGGCTCTGGAGGGGACGTGCAACAGACCTAAAGGGGACTGGAATATGGCCAGCACATGCACTGAAACCCTCTCTGTGAGACTCTCAACGCACAAAAAATATTGCCGTTAATTAGCCGGTGGAAACCACACAGCTCCGGAACGGTTGCAGCGCCGACCGTTCCTGACGCTTCTGACACTTCTGAGACACCGAGCTGACAACGCCCGGTCGCGTCGTTCGTTGCAGGTGCTGTTCGTCTGCCTGCTGACGGTTTGCCATGGCTGGGAGGGGTACGGGCCGCACGCCACCGGCGGCCGCGACGGCTACAGCTACGACTACACCCTGCCGTCCGCCCACGTGAGGGTCTCTTCACTCGGCGGCCCGCACCGGTACGAGGCGCCGCGCTACGAGGCGCCGCGCTACGAGGCGCCGCGCTACGAGCCGCAGCCGGTCCCCAGGTATGTGCCGAAGCCCATCGTCAAGGTGGTCGAGGTGCCGCAGATCATCACCAAGGAGGTGCCCAAGTACATCATCAGGGAGGTGCCCAGGTACATCATCAAGGAGGTGGAGAAGATTGTCATCAAAGAGGTGCCGAAAATTATCATCAAAGAGGTGGAAGTACCTCGGATTATCATCAAGGAGGTGGAAGTACCCAGGATCGTCATCAAAGAGATACCCAGGACGATCATCAGGGAGGTGGAGGTGCCTCAGGTGGTAGTCAGGCGTGTGCCGGTGCCGCAGGAGGCATACATCGCTGCACCTGCCGCCACTGCCATTCACGCGCTGGGGCCTGCGACTCGCGCTGTGCCGGTTCTCGCCGCTCCGGTGACTTCCGCTCTGGAGATCGGCGGCTCGATCACGGCGGCGGCACCGCCGCCGTTCCTGCCGGCCAGTCCGGCCCGGTTCCTGTACGGGCCGGGAGGCGCCTACGGAGAGCCCGGCGCCTACGGAGGACCCGGCGCTTACGGAGGGCTCGGCGCCTACGGAGGACCCGGCGCCTACGGAGGACCCGGCGCCTACTGAGGGCCCGGCGCCTACTGAGGGCCCAGCGCCTACTGAGGGCCCAGCACCTACTGAGGGCCCGGCGCCTACTGAGGGCCCAGCGCCTACTGAGGGCCCGGCGCCTACTGAGGGCCCAGCGCCTACTGGGGGCCCGGTGCCTACTGAGGGCCCGGCGCCTACGGAGGGCTCGGCGCCGGCGGGGCCACCCCCTGCCGTCGCCGCTGCGGCAGCTGGACGCTCCGCTGCGGTAGCTGGACGCTCCGCTGCGGCAGCTGGACACTCCGCTGCGGCAGCTGGACGCTCCGCTGTACTCGGCGGGAGTCGGCTCGGGGGTGCGTGCCGAAGAGACGAAGAAGAGACGGCAGCAGCGGTCGCCGTCTGTCATCAGCATCAGCATCAGCATCAGCATCAACAGAATCGGCATCAGCATTGGCATCGGCTTCTCCTGCGTGGAAGTGTTCAGTTGAAAGTTGTGGCCGCTGCGGTTGGTCAGTCCACACGCAGTGGAAGTGCCACCGTGCGGTCCCCACCCTCATTGCAACACGTGCTTTGATGGTATTGACATCTCCTGGCTATGTAAAATACAGAATGATCTATATGGGCATGACATCATTCGTTTTGGAGCTCATCGTCTATTTCTTCTCTCGCTTACCCGATAACACCTCTTCTTTGTCTTCATTCACAACTTAACCCGCGCCGTCTCTCCGGTCAGATTCTCACACCGTCTGGGGGTATAGTAACCCACTCTAAAATTCAAACTAAGCGTTGCACGGAAACGAAAGAGGTGTCAACGGAAAGCACCCAACGAGTAGGATCCGGATCCACCTCCCAAATCAATTTCTCCCAAAACGTAACGTCACCAGGGGTCATTGATTTTCATGACTTTTCACGACTTACATTATGTTTTTGGCTCTGGGGAGTATATTTTGGGGATACATGAAACAAAAAATTATTTGAAATGAGGGAAGGACAGCGAAATCGACCATGGCCATATTTTTTTTGCCCCAACCCCATTTTTTTTTCAAAATTTTAGTTTTCAAGTTTTCTTTTATTTTCCTTTTCCAATGGTAGAGCAGACCGAGAAATGTTGTTGGAAGTAAACTTTCTCTGATACAAAATGCTCACTTTAGCCAGAATCTTCTATTTGAACTGCAATTGGCAAATATGCAAAATTTATATGTAGTCAAAAACGAAAAAAAGGAACAATTCCACTCGTACGGTTTGTTGCATCTCTAAACATAAGCAAACACTGAAAGTTTCATTAAAATATTTGTATCCGTTAAAGCGTGACGACTGGTTGAACTTTTTTTGGAGGTAACCTCACTTGACCTTGACTAACACGTTGACCCCAGATGACTTGACTTCAAAATTTTAAAACAGCATGCCAAATTGATGTTGGAAAAAATGTGCCAAACCTGGGTGCGCTGTCGCGCGCCGTTCGTCCACAATCAGCTAAAAACCTGAGGGGGCGGTTGAAAACACCCCGAGACGGGACGGATTAAGAGGTGATAAAGGTAAGAATTGTAGCCTTTCGTGCGTTGCTCCGATATCGTGTTTTCGCGCGAACATGGGGCGTTTCTCTTTCTTCTGTCCGTGCCATTTTCGTTCCAAGTTCCTGTCCACCCTTGCGCACTGTTGTCCTGCTCTTTCAGGACAGAGACGAAGCTTCTCCAGGATGATTAGCACGGGGGGGGGGGATGGGATGGGATGGGACACCTTTTGTCTCCGATGTCTCCGATGTCTCCGATGGGACACCTTTTCCCACGGTGTTATACATGATTTGGGGGAGAAAAGTGCGCCTTCGGTGTTGGTTTTATTCCCCAATTAATTTCCCCTTTTAATAATATGGCTCGGCTGTGCCAACTGTGCCGACTGTGCAGCTGTGCCCGCAGAAACTAGTTCGCAGAATTCACGCTCGACTCGTCGTTTGCTGGCGAAACAGCATCACCAGCAGACAGTAATGGCGTTACTTCCAGCCGACAGCCACACGACAGGCGGACCAAGGTCACACGGCAGGGTAAGAACATCCGGCGACTGCACCGAAACCAGCCGCTGGGTGGTGACGTCACAAGAGCACACGTGTGCCGGGCGATCTGTAGCTCCACGTGGAGTGTGGCCAAGTGTTGTGGGTGTCAGGTGTACCACGACCGGTACGTGCACAGAAAGCCAGACGACAAACAGTGCAGGGACAACAAGTCAAACGTGGAACTGTCAACCGGTACAAAAAGTGAAACGGACAAGACCAAGCAAGACCAAAACGGAAAAACAAAACAAGAAAAAACAAGGGGAAAAAGTCACATAAAATGAAAAGGACAAGGAGTCAGCATGAAGAGTCAACGTGGAGCAAGAGTCAAAGTGGAGCAAAAGTTCAAACGACAAGAAGTCAATCAGATGGGAAGACAAAGGTAAACCAAAGCAAAAAGTAAAACAGGGATGAGAAGAACTAAAATGAATACAAGTTAAAAACGAAATTATTGCCTTGCCATCAATATCGGGCGATTTCTTACCTAAGTCTGGTCGAGTACCTTTCATTTAAAATTGTGTATTTATCACGCATTGACTATACCATTTTAATATTCAGAACACAACTTCTGTCAAACACCACTTCTAAACCGAACGTGTTCCACCTGACAACGGCTCGTGCGATAACACGGCCCCTGGGTGTTGTACGAATACAGGCAAAGACGTGATTACGAGCTAGGGCGAGGCACAATCGCCGTGCCCCGTGTTATTAGTAAGTTCAGAACCCCTGAGTGGTCCTCAAAGGTGGAAGACAACCCTTGAGAGGGCCCCCAGGATGCCTTGAAGTGCCCTTTACTGACCGATCCCTGCTTCAACCCCTTCAGATTTTAACCAAGGATCAAAACAACTCCACGGTTCCTTCACTTCTCAGGACCCTCTTCAGCTCCCTACCCATGAGGTCCCATGACTTTCTCACAGGGGCCATTCTACTCTCAGGGTCACCATGTGGCTAAATACTACTCTGAAAACTGCACGAATCCTCAGCAGTCCCTTCTACCCTCCAGGACCCTTCAACTCTTCAGCCCAAAAGGGTTTCCTTTCTCAAGGAACCTTCAACTTCTGAGCTCTCCATAACTCAGTTCGTTCTCCACGTGACCCTCAACCCCCCAGCTCGTGGGGATCCTTCAGTACGATGTGACATTTCATCTCGCCGGGGGGCACTTAGCGGTTACCACAAGCTCGCCAGGATTAAATACACACAAATGAACAAAGGTGATCATACATTTTATGGACAAAGGACTTAAAAAGTGGCGTCACACCCTCCACCAGAAGAGAGACCAGCTGACTGCATTCACAGCCTGTATTACAAACACACTATGGCGTCGGGGTAAAAAACCACGGACACTCCATAGCATAGCACAAAGAACTGCTTAACTGAACAACCAAGTTCTCGCTTTAAGTAGAACATAAATACCAGCTCCAGAGGACTACGGCGGTGCTGGACGAGCGATGTCACGTGCTAAAAGCGCAGTTACAGTGCAATCTCAGTACGTACGTCACAGGCCCGTTGCCTTGAGCGTTTAGCTTGTCAGTCGCGTTCACGTATGTATGCAAAACTAAGGAAATCTTAGATGCGAAACATTCGCCACATTGCATTACCAAAAGCAGAAGTGAAGAGCGCCCTCCTGCGCCCTCCTGTTCCAATTGACGCCCTCGTGGCGGGGGGTCCGTGACACCCAAATGAGGTGAGGCAGAACAAAAATCGCCGGATTTCGATTAGTATTTTATTATTTTACATAATAAGTGCCCATTATTATTAAATGGTAAGATGAGTATTAACAACTTAATTTGGCGCTGCAAAGTGCCAAACCTATCACCATCGTTCCGAAGTCAGTGTATTTCAACTCTATCCCACGTGTTCAAATGGTTCCAAAATTGCCGGGAAGTTTTGATATATAAAAATGCCGGGAAATAAAATGACATATTCTTACGTCATTGAGGTTTTCATATATGTTCATTTTATAACCCGAAATGGCTGCTATACACACACACATTGTATATATTAATACGTAATTATTATTATTGTTACTATTGCTATTGATTATTTTGGTGCAAAATACATGAAGTTAATGGGAAGCCCCACATCGATCGAGTGCATGCTCAATGGTACCCCGTATTAAAAGTATAAAGTATTAGTGCACACGTCCAACGTTGACGGGGCACATGTCCTTGAAAAAAAAATATACAAAAAGAACACCCCTGGTCTAGACGTATATGAATGAAAAATGGAGAACAATCCTGAAAACCAGCTGTAGGCTCCGTATTTGCACATGGGGATAAGGGCGTACCATTCCAACCAGTATAGGTACATCTGCTGGTAGCCTAAATATAACGTTGGCGCATTTTCCTGGCCGGATGGGTTCCACCTTCCCATGAGGGCACATGCCTCCAGTACCCCTACCTTTGTTTACACCCCTGCACCGAGTGGGGAGGAATTATGTTGCAACAGTTCTATCTTACTTGCTCCTTCCCCTCCTTCCCGACAGTGATCTTCAGTTGGCCTGTCTCATCATACTGCTACTACCCGTGGCGCCGCGCGATTCCTGCGGCGCTTGACATGAATGCAACCGGCGTGGGTCCAAAGGAAACATCCTAGTATTATGGAAAATACGGCTCATATCCGTGGACAAGATCCTTCAAGCTTTCAAATGAACCCGATTTTTTTTCCATTCGATGGTATTTAAACTCAGAAAGGTCGTGTGGAAAACATGGGAGTTTCGCTGGAGCGCCTACGGGACTGAGCAATTGTCCAGCCCATGTGACGTCACGGATTCCCAAACGATATTGGAAGGCCCCGACTTACCCTGCGCTTGTTAAGAAACGAAAACTCACTATATGTGCGAGAGGCTAGCCTCTGAAGACCGGTGATAGCTAAGATACTTGGAAACTAAGATGCAAATGATGTAAGTGTAAATGAACTTCAATTTTCACCACAATTGTGAGTCACCAATGCATACTTGTTTCAAATGTTTCAAGTTTTCTATTTTTCAGTGGATGAAAGCATCACTTTATGAAAATAACATGCAACAATACTTCCCAGCTTTACTCAGGTGAGGCACTGCCTTAGTGCCTTACATGGGCCGACCGCCCCTGCCTCCTGGGGTCGAACTCGTGTCCCCCCGACAAAAATGAGCTACCCTGTCACCGAGAGGCCACTTCTGAGGGCCGTCTGAGGGATGGAGTCGACAGGTCGCTGGCGGTGTGCACAATTGCACCGACGCAAATTGTCGTCAAACACATGTGAGATTCGAAGTCACGACATTGCGATCAAGAGTTCAATTCCATGCCGACTGATTTACCACGACCCTTTCTGAGGTCTCGACAGGATAATTTTGTACTGGGGAAGGGCCTTAGGAAGTCGGTTGACTTCGCCAGGGTATCGGCAAATGTATATTTTTTGGCAACGTAGTATCGCCGATTGACGACAAGTTGTCGACAAATTTAATTGTCCCGAGGAATGGTTAGCTGGAATTGTGATGGCCGGTGGCGGAGCGACGCATCGAAGTTTGAATCCGGGCGAGAACGTCCTAGGTCGATGTTTGACGTGCAAGGCCTCAAGGGAACTCAATGCCTTGATAAGTTTCCGTTCTATTGAATGGAAGCTTCTTGACGTGCTATTGAAGATCCGGAGTCCGAGCATTTTCGCTGCCAGCGACGTTCGCTTACGCGATAAAATTCGCCCACTGTTTGTGGTGCGTGACACATTTCAGCATTTCTTAGCATCTGGGTGCCGGGACATGGCCTACTCCTCTCGAGGAACACAAGAAGAGAAGCGCACGGGCAGCAAGTGGTGACGCCCTAGCCGGCGGCGGTCCGTGCCACTTTCCCGCCAACTTCGCCAACTTCGACGGGTGTCAACAGCATCGGAGGACTTAATCGGAGGACTTGATCGGACGACTTGATCGGACGACTTCAGCTTTCCAGCAGCGTGACAGTCACCAGACAGCTCTCCAGCAGCGTGACAGTCACCAGGCAGCTCTCCAGCAGCGTGACAGTCACCAGACAGCTCTCCAACAGCGTGACAGTCACCAGACAGCTCTCCAGCAGCGTGACAGTCACCAGGCAGCTCTCCAGCAGCGTGACAGTCACCAGACAGCTCTCCAACAGCGTGACAGTCACCAGGCAGCTCTCCAGCAGCGTGACAGTCACCAGAAGCGTGACAGTCACCAGACAGCTCTCCAGCAGCGTGACAGTCACCAGACAGCTCTCCAGCAGCGTGACAGTCACCAGACAGCTCTCCAGCAGCGTGACAGTCACCAGGCAGCTCTCCAACAGCGTGACAGTCACCAGACAGCTCTCCAGCAGCGTGACAGTCACCAGACAGCTCTCCAGCAGCGTGACAGTCACCAGACAGCTCTCCAGCAGCGTGACAGTCACCAGGCAGCTCTCCAGCAGCGTGACAGTCACCAGGCAGCTCTCCAGCAGCGTGACAGTCACCAGGCAGCTCTCCAGCAGCGTGACAGTCACCAGGCAGCTCTCCAGCAGCGTGACAGTCACCAGACAGCTCTCCAACAGCGTGACAGTCACCAGGCAGCTCTCCAACAGCGTGACAGTCACCAGGCAGCTCTCCAACAGCGTGACAGTCACCAGGCAGCTCTCCAGCAGCGTGACAGTCACCAGGCAGCTCTCCAGAGCGTGACAGTCACCAGACAGCTCTCCACAGCGTGACAGTCACCAGACAGCTCTCCAACAGCGTGACAGTCACCAGGCAGCTCTCCAGCAGCGTGACAGTCACCAGACAACTCTCCAACAGCGTGACAGTCACCAGACAACTCTCCAGCAGCGCGACAGTCACCAGGCAGCTCTCCAGCAGCGTGACAAGTCACCAGGCAGCTCTCCAGCAGCGTGACAGTCACCAGGCAGCTCTCCAGCAGCGTGACAGTCACCAGACAGCTCTCCAGCAGCGTGACAGTCACCAGACAGCTCTCCAACAGCGTGACAGTCACCAGACAGCTCTCCAGCAGCGTGACAGTCACCAGACAGCTCTCCAGCAGCGTGACAGTCACCAGACAGCTCTCCAGCAGCGTGACAGTCACCAGACAGCTCTCCAGCAGCGTGACAGTCACCAGACAGCTCTCCAGCAGCGTGACAGTCACCAGACAGCTCTCCAGCAGCGTGACAGTCACCAGACAGCTCTCCAGCAGCGTGACAGTCACCAGACAGCTCTCCAGCAGCGTGACAGTCACCAGACAGCTCTCCAGCAGCGTGACAGTCACCAGACAGCTCTCCAACAGCGTGACAGTCACCAGACAGCTCTCCAACAGCGTGACAGTCACCAGACAGCTCTCCAGCAGCGTGACAGTCACCAGGCAGCTCTCCAGCAGCGTGACAGTCACCAGGCAGCTCTCCAGCAGCGTGACAGTCACCAGGCAGCTCTCCAGCAGCGTGACAGTCACCAGACAGCTCTACAGCAGCGTGACAGTCACCAGACAGCTCGTCACAGCAGCGTGACAGTCACCAGACAGCTCTCCAACAGCGTGACAGTCACCAGACAGCTCTCCAGCAGCGTGACAGTCACCAGACAGCTCTCCAACAGCGTGACAGTCACCAGGCAGCTCTCCAACAGCGCGACAGTCACCAGACAGCTCTCCAGCAGCGTGACAGTCACCAGACAGCAAGACTCTCCAGCAGCGTGACAGTCACCAGGCAGCTCTCCAGCAGCGTGACAGTCACCAGACAGCTCTCCAGCAGCGTGACAGTCACCAGACAGCTCTACAGCAGCGTGACAGTCACCAGACAGCTCTCCAGCAGCGTGACAGTCACCAGGCAGCTCCAGACAGCTTTCCAGCAGCGTGACAGTCACCAGACAGCTCTCCAGCAGCGTGACAGTCACCAGACAGCTCTCCAGCAGCGTGACAGTCACCAGGCAGCTCTCCAGCAGCGTGACAGTCACCAGACAGCTCTCCAGCAGCGTGACAGTCACCAGACAGCTCTCCAGCAGCGTGACAGTCACCAGACAGCTCTCCAGCAGCGTGACAGTCACCAGACAGCTCTCCAGCAGCGTGGCAGTCACCAGGCAGCTCTCCAGAGCAGCGTGACAGTCACCAGACAGCTCTCCAGCAGCGTGACAGTCACCAGACAGCTCACCAGGCAGCGTGACAGTCACCAGGCAACTCTCCAACAGCGTGACAGTCACCAGACAGCTCTCCAGCAGCGTGACAGTCACCAGACAGCTCACCAGGCAGCTCTCCAGTAGCGTGACAGTCACCAGACAGCTCTGGCAGTCAGACGCTCCTCCGAGCTGTGGAGGACAACGAGGAGCGCACGGGGAACAGCTCGGCTGAGGACATCTCGGCTGACTGTCACTGCACGGGGAACAGCTCGGCTGAGGACATCTCGGCTGACTGTCACTGCACGGGGAACAGCTCGGCTGAGGACATCTCGGCTGACTGTCACTGCACGGGGAACAGCTCGGCTGAGGACATCGTCCGGAACCGGCAGCCGGAGTTGGCCACAGTATAGCTCAGCTCTGCTGAGAAATACTCTACATATGTGTAGATGTAGAGTATTTCTCCACATCTATGTAGATGTAGAGTAATTATCTTCCTCTACACAGGTGTAGAGTCTTTCTCATGCCGTTCTCACCCAGCGATTCGTTCGTGAGATATGGACCCGGCTTCATGAAAATCCATGACATTTCAAACGTAAGACATGTAAAACTAATAATCTAAAACGAGTAGTCTCGTGAAGTCCAAGACGTCTTAGTTTCAAATGTTTGACTTCGGCAAGAGGTCTTACCTCTTGCCAGCAAATGTTGTCATTGGGAGTATTATCGATAAAACATTGGGAGGAAAATTATTTCGGATTTGCACTGCGTGTGCAGATAGCAGACAACTCATGTGCGAAAATCGATAATGGTGCGGAGAGCTGTGTGATCTCGACATTTAACCCGGAAGGCATCGATCTAGGGTCATGGAATATGTACTGAATCGAGTTGACAACATCGGTAATCTATCCTCCGATTTGTGTGCATATAGTTTCAGTAGTTTCCGAAATGCCGAATTCCCCCTCCCCTGTGAGCGGTATGGGAGAGATCCTCCGGCGTGCGTGCTTATCGGCCCTGTCCTCAATTGTGTTTGCATACTAGATTTAGGTCACTTAATCTGCTGATAGGATGAGTTTGCAATGAATGCTACGCTCCAGAAGAAGACCAAAATACAACCATACGTACACCAGGTTGCCACTTAATTGGTAGGAAATTGGCCGACAAAATTGAAAACCCGACAAAAGAACAGGCAGTCGAACATTCGTCAAGACAGTGGACCCAACTGCGTTCGGACATTCAATATAAAAGGTGAATTTTTTTATATGCGACTTTTTGATCGATTTGAGGTCATATTTACATGTTCTTTCTTGATGGTGAAAAGAATGCGGATATTTAACCCTCATCAAGTCCAGTTGTCACTTGAATTTACCTAACGGTGCGTTAGGTATCATCAGTCTTCACATCAGTGCCACCTGAAAAGAGACCGAGTTCAGGATAACTTCAAAATCCAAGCAGGCAAGACCAAATGGGTGTATCACCATGTGGCATGTGTATCACCGTGTGGCATGTGTATCACCATGTGGCATGTGTATCACCGTGTGGCATGTGTATCACCGTGTTCGCTCGCAACGCACGCTCGATCTGTCTGAAGAGCCAATGCAAACTTGTAGGGTAACTCTGCTTGGGAAACGTCTGTGGACGAATGCGTATTAATTATCGCTTTATCTTGCAATCTAAGTCAAATCACTTTCTGACCTTCACTGTTTGTGACTTGTTATGGATACATAAAAGTTGCAAATTTCCCAGATTAAGAAAATAATACAACACATCTGCCTTTAATAGTCTGAGGGCCCATAGCACACAAATCAGAAGTATTTAGCAACGACCCAGTCATTTGCCATCTGTCGTGGGGTCCGACCATGAACCAGACTGCAGCTCCAAGATGTCCAAATACAGGTGTGTGTGACCATATAACACCCCTGTAGCCGATCATAGTACACCCTTGTAACCTCGTCCACGTTATCAGTACCAGTGCCCTACCAGTAGGGGTATGTATGGGGTGGAATGAAGCAGCTGTAGTGAGCGATGTACAAGGGATCTCGATCCATGTCTCGTAGCGTTTCTAAACTGAAGTAGCACAACAAATGTTGCCATTATTGGGTTGAGCCACTCGCCACCAACGTCACACGAAAGTCCTGCAGGATGTACACTTGATGCCTGTATTATCACAGATGTACACTTCATGCCTGTATTATCACAGATGTACACTTCATGCCTGTATTATCACAGATGTACACTTGATGCCTGTATTATCACAGATGTACACTTGATGCCTGTATTATCACAGATGTACACTTCATGCCTGTATTATCACAGATGTACACTTCATGCCTGTATTATCACAGATGTACACTTGATGCCTGTATTATCACAGATGTACACTTGATGCCTGTATTATCACAGATGTACACTTCATGCCTGTATTATCACAGATGTACACTTCATGCCTGTATTATCACAGACGCACACTTCATGCCTGTATTATCACAGATGTACACTTCATGCCCGTATTATCACAGACGCACACTTCATGCCTGTATTATCACAGATGTACACTTCATGCCTGTATTATCACAGATGTACACTTCATGCCTGTATTATCACAGACGCACACTTCATGCCTGTATTATCACAGACGCACACTTCATGCCTGTATTATCACAGACGCACACTTGCTACGTGAACTATCAATCTTGAGGTCGTATTGAGGGTGTGGAACTGCACAATTATCTAAGAACAGCAGTCGGCACATATGGACAGGGGATAAAGCATACTAGGAACAAAACCTGGCCACTTGTGAGCAAACGTGGTTCCTGCGAACAAGAAGGCCGAAATAACGGCAGGTAGCTGCAATGCAAGACATCAAATATTCACCACTCTATCTGGCTGTCTGATTCGCTCATATCACGGAATTCAAATGGTTATAATGTATCGTGTACTAAATGCACTGCATGCACATTGTTTTCCTGCGTCTGTACTATTTTGCCAGTCTGCTCTAAAAGGTGTCCATATCTGATGTCTCTCCGTATTATATGTCTTATATGTCTTTTATGGTAAAACACGTATGCGTCGCAATTCCACAAGCAAGTACGTCCTGCGAAATATGCAAAGTACTCGTTAAGACCAAGGATAATATAAAAGAAGGCATTGTGTTGCACTTGTAGCCAAAAATACATCGGAAAATAACTATTCCCCATTATGAAGATCGTGTATAGGAGGATGGGTCATACACCATGATGTAACCCTGGGAAAAAGACCAGAATATGCCAAAACAAATGTAATTTTCAAAACGAAACATTATAACGACCTTGACGCAGCGACCCTTCCAGCTCCGGGACCTCCAGCCAGAGGCGGATTCAGGAATTGTAATGGGGCATCTGTCTGAAAGTATGACATTTCTTCGGAGGGGTACCACTACAAAAGCGCTTGGAGGCAGGGGCGGATGCAGGAGTGACAGTGAAGTAATGTGCCCCAATGGAAATGTGCGTCCCTTCGCCCGGGAAAATGCTCCTCTCAGAGGAAATGCGCCACTTCAGTGTGCTCGAATGCATCCCCCTTGAATTATTCAGTGTGCTTGAGTGAACCCCCTGGAATTATTTAGCCAAAGACGTACCTTGGAATGCAAAATACACTCCCCTCAAAGACCAACCCCCTCGTGACTAGCAATTTCCGAATTCGCTCCTGCCTCCTCCTCCTCCTTGTCTTTTCCTTCCGAGAGGAGCCCCCTGGTCGAAAACAAAGTGTGGAGGTTCATTCGAGTACACCGAGGCGCCTTTTCTCTCAGAGGAGCGCTTCTAACCATACAATTTCTGGGGTTCACTCGAGCCTTTCCGGATGGGCGACTTTCCTGGCCGGAGGAGCGGCCATCTTCCATGGGAAGGACGCACATGCTCCCAGCCCCCCACCCCTATATCTGCCCCCCCCCCCAGACTCCTGCATTTGCAAGTCAGCAACTGGCCGTGTTCAAGCTATCACAGTCTTCTCCTTTCTCCGGAGAAGACAGACCTCTAGCTGACACAAACGGACGGTGCGTTTCGGGTGGCTGGAATCCAAGAAGACAGCACCAAGTTCGTCTTGCTGGTAGCAAGCCTTTCCATGGCGATCACCGCGCAGGCGCGGATATTATCACGGCTCGGACACCCAGCTTCGTGGTCCTTATTGACATCCCGGGCCGTAGGATGGCTCAATCGCGATCGGCTCTCCTGAAAGCCCTATGTCCCCGCCAGCAGCTCGGACACCAGAGGCAGTTGCAACTGTTCCTGCGGAGCACTTCGAACGGGATGGAGCTGAAGATGACCCACACGTTTGTCAGCTGTTGAAGACTGTTTTCTTCAACGGCTGTCGCTGGCAGCTCGGACAGCATTACCGCTGCGTCAGAGGAAGCTCATCTGGGTCAGTTGGTCACCGCAGCCGACGGATTCTTGTAAGCCTCGGCTTCAGGTCTGGTATCAGTAATGCCGGCAAGGTACTCAGCAGCGCAGACGGTGCCAGTCGGTGGAGTGTCTCCGGACACCAGTACGCTGTCCGGAGTCACCACAGGATGCAGTCGCGACTTCAACGGTGACGGTCAGTCGCCTGAGAACCGCCCTGAGAGACAGGTCACTAGAGTTCACGGGCGGACTTCACTGGTCCCAGCGCCATCGGAGGGGCCGTCGGCGGTGCCATCGGCCCTCCTGCTTCGATCGTACTCCGCGGGTTTGTGCTTTTTGCTGCATGTCAATTTCCATTTTATATTCAGGGGGAGAAATGCACTACTGGAGGGTCATAGTCCAACATTGGGTGGGGAGGGGCACATACATGCCCCCCAATGTGTACAAAACAACATCACTGCGAAAGAGGTCGATTTTGTTCGTCCAGGGCCATCGGGGTCCTACGAAATGTTTGAATTACTACGACCTTCCGCTGCAAAAAAGTTACATTTTGCCTGCTTACAACATCCGTGTATGCGAAAACATTTCTTTGTCGTTTTTTTGCTGAAGGATAAATTTAAGTATTTGTTGACTTCTGACGATCCCCAGTGATGGATCCAGACCCTGGTTTTCAACCGGTTTGGGGAGAGGTGATTTAATTTTCTCCTCCGATCAAGAAGCGCTTCAGATTTGAACAGCCAACATTCGGTGGGCTCATTTAAGACCAGTTATTTTTTTGGGAATGTTGTTATCATGTATTTCGATAAAATGCCATTTAAATACAAAAGTTCCAGGAAGAAACGGCCTTGAGGGTGGAGGGGGGGGGGGAGGCACGATCTTGTCCTGCAGCATTGATGTAGTCAATCGAGGAATGGGTATCGAGACTAGCTGACCGGACGTACAGAGATTTAGAGTTGCTAATAGTGACGCCAGATACATGGCTGTCGCTGAGGCATGCCCGACCACTGGTGTTCAGGAGAGCATCCCTTACCGAACAGCCGTCGGTATTCAGTTTGTCACCCTCCCCAGATCCGCCAGCGACGCTCCCCACTGTCAAACGGAGCCCATTTTGACACCGCTTACATAGACAGAGATGATACCAGTATGCATTGCACCCAGCGCCGACCTGGTCATTGGATCACCACCCACGGCCGGCGGTCATTGGATAACCACCCACGGCCGGCGGTCATTGGATAACCACCCACGGCCGGCGGTCATTAGATAACCACCCACGGTCGGCGGTCATTGGATAACCACCCACGGCCGGCAGTCATTGGATAACCACCCACGGCCGGCGGTCACTGGATAACCACCCACGGCCGGCGGTCATTGGATAACCACCCACGGCCGGCGGTCATTGGATAACCACCCACGGCCGGCGGTCATTGGATAACCACCCACGGCCGGCGGTCATTGGATAACCACCCACGGCCGGCGGTCATTGGATAACCACCCACGGCCGGCGGTCATTGGATAACCACACACGGCCGGCGGTCATTGGATAACCACCCACGGCCGGCGGTCACTGTATAACCACCAACGGCCAGCGGTCATTGGATAACCACCCACGGCCAGCGGTCATTGGATAACCACCCACGTCCGGCGGTCATTGGATAACCACCCACGGCCGGCGGTCATTGGATAACCACCCACGGGCGGCGGTCATTGGATAACCACCCACGGCCGGCGGTCATTGGATAACCACCCACGGGCGGCGGTCATTGGATAACCACCCACGGCCGGCGGTCATTGGATAACCACCCACGGGCGGCGGTCATTGGATAACCACCCACGGGCGGCGGTCATTGGATAACCACCCACGGGCGGCGGTCATTGGATAACCACCCACGGCCGGCGGTCATTGGATAACCACCCACGGGCGGCGGTCATTGGATAACCACCCACGGCCGGCGGTCATTGGATAACCACCCACGGCCGGCGGTCATTGGATAACCACCCACGGCCGGCGGTCATTGGATAACCACCCACGGCCGGCGGTCATTGGATAACCACCCACGGCCGGCGTGCCACCGGCCACGAGCAGGGGGTGGAGCCGCAGGCATTGGTCGCAGCGCTGCGTATGCCGCAGGCACTGGTCGCAGCGCTGCGTACGCCGCAGGCGCTGGTCGCAGCGCTGCGTATGCCGCAGGCACTGGTCATCGCAGCGCTGCGTATGCCGCAGGCACTGGTCGCAGCGCTGCGTACGCCGCAGGCACTGGTCGCAGCGCTGCGTATGCCGCAGCAGCTGACTGTTGTGATGCATTACTGGACGGCTCACGTCGATGAACTCAACTAAGAGAAGATTGCTATTGCGGCGCGGCGGACTATCATATATCCGGGGTGTATAATATACTTGTGTAGGACTTCTGCGACGTGGTTCAGACTTCAGAACTTTAGACTTCAGAAGGCGAAAGCAATTATATTTATAGACTGTTTTTCACAACTTGTTTTTCCCTAAGCGATTTTCTATTAAATCGTACGTCAGTTCACAAAGGTTCAAGGTTGTGCTCAACCTCGCTGAGGAGACATACTCGAAAATAAACACGAGTGGGCGAATTTCGACCACTTTTCCGACGCGCGGCTTTAAACCATAAGACTAAGCTTCCCACCAGATCAGCTAACCTTGCTTTAAACACTCCTTACCATGCTCGCCGTTCTGCCACACGAGTGGAGATACTGAACCCCGTGCACTGCACAGCTCACTTCAGTGCACCTGAGGACCAGTAAGTAACCTGTCGCTACTCCACTCTTGGTGAACGCCAGTCGAAGAGGAGCTAGCCCAGCTCAGCCGGAGACGACACATCCTGTGAGGAGAAAGGTTGAAATGAATCGACTGTGCATGAACTCCAGCACACAGAAGCTCATCACCGAGACCCTGCAGGATATTCAGGGTCAGGCTAGTCATTTACTGCAGCATGGGCATTTTACACATGATGAAAAGACACGCGGAATGTGCGTGACGTGATGAACGGTTTTGTTTGTAGGGGACTTCCCACTTGAGCACACAAAGCTGAAGCGTGCCTAAACATTATGCTCTGATGCAACCTCACCTCACCGATTAGCTCCAACCATTGGCTTAAGCATTAGGAAGTGTGAAGCACGGTTCTATATCTGGGAAGCGTTTATGGAGATCCAGGCCCATACTCACGAATGCATTATCGTGGTCCGGAGAGCCCAGGCTCAGAGCGTAGGGAGATGGGGCACGTGAAGTTCCCACCTTCCAGACACTAAGTGTGGGGGAGGGGAACATGGTCCGGTTGCGCTTCCCTTGGTACGCCTGTGCCTGTGTCCAGGTGTCTCTGCCTATCCATACGGCCTCTGCGAGGCTCTCATGGCGTGTGAGGGCGCAGGGCTGAGGAAGAGCTGGCCGTGCCGTGTCGTGTCTGTGTCGTGCCGTGTCGTGTCGTGCCGTGCCGTGCCGTGCCGTGCCGTGCCGTGCCGTGCCGTGCCGTGCCGTGCCGTGCCGTGCCGTGCCGTGCCGTGCCGTGCCGTGCCGTGTCGTGTCGTGTCGTGTCGTGCCGTGTCGTGTCGTGTCGTGTCGTGCCGTGTCGTGTCGTGTCGTGTGCGTGTCGTGCCGTGCCGTGCCGTGCCGTGCCGTGCCGTGTCGTGTCCGTGCCGTGCCGTGCCGTGCCGTGCCGTGCCGTGCCGTGCCGTGCCGTGCCGTGCCGTGCCGTGCCGTGCCGTGCCGTGCCGTGCCGTGCCGTGCCGTGCCGTGCCGTGCCGTGCCGTGCCGTGCCGTGTCGTGTCGTGCCGTGCCGTGCCGTGCCGCGCCGTGTCGTGTCGTGTCGTGTCGGTGCCGTGTCGTGTCGGTGCCGTGTCGTGCCGTGCCGTGCCGTGCCGTGTCGGTGCCGTGTCGTGTCGTGCCGTGTAGTGCCGTGCCGTGCCGTGCCGTGTCGGTGCCGTGTCGTGTCGTGTCGTGGTGTCGTGTCGTGCCGTGCCGTGCCGTGCCGTGCCGTGCCGTGCCGTGCCGTGCCGTGCCGTGCCGTGTCGTGCCGTGCCGTGCCGTGCCGTGCCGTGCCGTGCCGTGTCGGTGCCGTGTCGTGTCGTGCCGTGTAGTGCCGTGCCGTGCCGTGCCGTGTCGTGTCGTGTCGTGTCGTGTCGTGTCGTGTCGTGTCGCCGGGTAACAAATGTGTCGCTGCGGCGTGACCACCTGTTGCCGCTCTCTGACGTCAGCAAAGTCGCAACTCGCGTGGGCGGCGTTCGAAGACCTCTCTTTGCGTTGTCATGGCAGCGACATTGATTGTCTGACGTCACTGCGCCAACTGCGCCGCCGGGTAGGCGGCCGCGCCGTCGGCGGCGGTGGCTTCTGCTCCATACGGCGACATTGTCGGCGGCTGACCGTGCCCCCGCTCTGACGTGAGGGTGCCGCACGAGATGTCGCCGCTGCTGGCGCTGCTGGCGCTGATCGCCACCTGCCTGACCGCCGGCCACGCCTTCGTGCACAAGCACCACGACAACGTCGAGCTGCTGGAGATTCTGGAGGACGTGCACTCGCGCTGTCCGCAGGTATCGGACGTGTACGAGCTCTCGGAGACGTCTGTGCGCGGCGTGCCGCTCGCCGTCATCGTGATGGGAAAACGGCCGCTCACGCACGTGCCAAGTGAGTGTCCGAGCTGGACGCCATTTTGTGTTCGCGTCGGTGGGATTTAGCGATTGTGGTCCGGGCTGCTTACCGCAGTGGGCATCAGGCGCCTGCTACTTTTCGGGGGCCTACACAAATGTATATCAGGGATGTTAGTTGTATTTTCTAATGGGGGCCACTAGCCTCTCGGTCATTGACCATCACTGCCCCCCCCCCGTACTAGAATGGTGCTTAGCGTCTGGGCGCACACTATAGATACAAATGGCTTTCGGGGAAGCTTCGGTCATTTGGCCATCAAAAAAGGCATTGGCAACGCCGACCAAAAACCCATTTGTATCTAGTGTATGACACAAATTCGGTGTTGAGCCCCAAAAATCGCGTCTGGATTTGGGAAAATGGCACTGGAGCTCCGAAAATTCAGGCTAGGATCAGAAAATAGTGATCCGGGTCGAACAAAGTCCCTTCGGCGGATCCGAAATAAACACACGGGCTAAAAATTCACACTGGAGCAACAAAGGACCCTCTCGGGACGCTGCGAGACGTTCGTGGTGCTGCGAGACGTCCGCCTTCTTCGTGACGACTCGGATCAGAACGCACATGTTTTCATTACTCATCTTGAGGATGGATCTGCCACTCTTGGCTTTGTCAGCATGGCTGACCGCTCCTTTCTACTTCTATGTCTCGCTGAGGTACCGTAGGATGTCTACCGAGGAATATCCAAGGCTTCGAAGTTGCGTAGTCTTTTATTTTGGCAATGCTAAAATTGTTTTCTCGCATTCCTCCACAAGGTTGCGAACACCCTGTTTTTTTTCGGTGTCAATGACGACTACAAAGCTTGTAGATTGTCATAATTTTGATGTGGTGCCAATGCATTGGAGTAGCTCTGAACATGATTGGGCGGAATATAGCCGAAGAAGCTAACACGCCCAATAATCCCAACTACACTTGTTCTAAACATTAGCTTGCTAATAAAGCGTGCATCATTCCCCATGCACGTTTGAAGCCCCACGCCCCATGAAGACGTGGTAAATGTATACCTATGAGATACTTCTTAGAAACATCAGCTCATATCTGGCGATACCGATCAATAGAATGTTCCCCCATGCCAAATTGGACCTTTATGCGCCAATTTTCATCGGCATTAGCAAACCGACAGTCATACACGTCGATATTTCTGCCACTCAGTGGTTCCCGAGTTCAAGTATATTGCCAACATGCACGGGAACGAAGTACTGGGACGAGAGCTCCTGCTCAAGTTCGCTGATTACGTCTGCGACGAGTACCGCCGAGACAACCCCGAGGTGAGCCCTTCAACCCGCCGAGACAACCCGGAGGTGAGCCCTTCAACCCGCCGAGACAACCCCGAGGTGAGCCCTTCAACCCGCCGAGACAACCCCGAGGTGAGCCCTTCAACCCGCCGAGACAACCCCGAGATAAAACCGAGGTGAGCCCTTCAACCCGCCGAGACAACCCCGAGGTGAGCCCTCTTAACCCGCCGAGAGGTCCCCACCCGCCGAGACAACCCCGAGGTGAGCCCTTCAACCCGCCGAGACAACCCCGAGGTGAGCCCTGATTACCTCTGCGACGAGTACCGCCGAGACAACCCCGAGGTGAGCCCTTCAACCCGCCGAGACAACCCCGAGGTGAGCCCTGATTACCTCTGCGACGAGTACCGCCGAGACAACCCCGAGGTGAGCCCTTCAACCCGCCGAGACAACCCCGAGGTGAGCCCTTCAACCCGCCGAGACAACCCCGAGGTGAGCCCTTCAACCCGCCGAGACAACCCCGAGGTGAGCCCTTCAACCCGCCGAGACAACCCCGAGGTGAGCCCTTCAACCCGCCGAGACAACCCCGAGGTGAGCCCTGATTACCTCTGCGACGAGTACCGCCGAGACAACCCCGAGGTGAGCCCTTCAACCCGCCGAGACAACCCCGAGGTGAGCCCTTCAACCCGCCGAGACAGCCCCGAGGTGAGCCCTGATTACCTCTGCGACGAGTACCGCCGAGACAACCCCGAGGTGAGCCCTTCAACCCGCCGAGACAACCCCGAGGTGAGCCCTGATTACCTCTGCGACGAGTACCGCCGAGACAACCCCGAGGTGAGCCCTTCAACCCGCCGAGACAACCCCGAGGTGAGCCCTTCAACCCGCCGAGACAACCCCGAGGTGAGCCCTTCAACCCGCCGAGACAACCCCGAGGTGAGCCCTGATTACCTCTGCGACGAGTACCGCCGAGACAACCCCGAGGTGAGCCCTTCAACCCGCCGAGACAACCCCGAGGTGAGCCCTGATTACCTCTGCGACGAGTACCGCCGAGACAACCCCGAGGTGAGCCCTTCAACCCGCCGAGACAACCCCGAGGTGAGCCCTGATTACCTCTGCGACGAGTACCGCCGAGACAACCCCGAGGTGAGCCCTTCAACCCGCCGAGACAACCCCGAGGTGAGCCCTTCAACCCGCCGAGACAACCCCGAGGTGAGCCCTGATTACCCCTGCGACGAGTACCGCCGAGACAACCCCGAGGTGAGCCCTTCAACCCGCCGAGACAATCCCGAGGTGAGCCCTTCAACCCGCCGAGACAACCCGGAGGTGAGCCCTTCAACCCGAGGTGAGCCCTTAAACCCGGAGGTGAGCCCTTCAACCCCGAGGTGAGCCCTTCAAACCAGAGGTGAGTCCTTCAACCCGGAGGTGAGCCCTTCAACCCCGAGGTGAGTCCTTCAACCCTGAGGTGAGCCCTTCAAACCAGAGGTGAGCTCTTCAAACCAGAGGTGAGTCCTTCAACTCGGAGGTGAGCTCTTCAACCCGGAGGTGAGCTCTTCAACCCGGAGGTGAGCCCTTCAACCCGGAGGTGAGCCCTTCAACCCCGAGGTGAGCCCTTCAAACCAGAGGTGAGTCCTTCAACCCGGAGGTGAGCCCTTCAAACCAGAGGTGAGCCCTTCAACCCGGAGGTGAGCTCTTCAAACCAGAGGTGAGCCCTTCAACCCGGAGGTGAGCCCTTCAACCCCGAGGTGAGCCCTTCAACCCAGAGGTGAGCCCTTCAACCCGGAGGTGAGCCCTTCAACCCCGAGGTGAGCTCTTCAAACCAGAGGTGAGCTCTTCAAACCAGAGGTGAGCCCTTCAAGCCGGGGATGAGCTCTTCAACCCGGAGGTGAGCCCTTCAACCCGGAGGTGAGCCCTTCAACCCGGAGGTGAGCCCTTCAACCCTGAGGTGAGCCCTTCAACCCTGAGGTGAGCTCTTCGACCCTGAGGTGAGCCCTTCAAACCGGAGGTGAGCCCTTCAACCCTGAGGTGAGCTCTTCAACCCTGAGGTGAGCCCTTCAACCGTCTGGTTGAAGGACTCATCTCATGCGTGCGATTTAATACTGAGGTGAGCTCCATGCAGCATTAATTATACTTATTGATTCTTTCAGTTTATTAATTAATTGATCTCCTTCTACTTTAGTCAGAAACTCAAAGCTAGAAATACTGGAAGCGTTTACGAGGTGGCACATTCCACGACAAATGGCCGCACCACCCGATATCTTGTATTTTGATGACAATATTTGTGTGGGGCTATCTGATGCGCCGAATCCAGCCGTGTCATTTTTAGAAACATCAAGTCAACGGTCAAGGAGTTATAACCTGGAACATTTCTGAGATGTCACCAAGCAAAGGCGTATTTTGTGGTCCTTCGGGATTTTCGTTTACGGCCCATTTTAAATCGTAACATCGTGACCTTAGGTCACCACCTACTTTAATTATCCGGACAGTCACAATGCGATCTGAAAAAGTGCGTAAATTAAGTTCGATTTCTTATCCTTTGAAGTAAGAAACAGAAGTATGTTTTGCCCCTAGAATCTGCATATCCGTTCAAAATTATGGATGCCTGTTTTTTGCGCTTGTTTATCGTAGCCTCTTCGGATATTTCCTTTGAACGGCATATTACTGAAATAAAAGCCTTTTAATGTTCGTGGCACGTGATGGGATGGGAATGTTAGTCATCTGATCTTGATGTGTTGTGTTGCAGAAGTGTTGTGCAACTCGTTGTAAGGTCAAAGGTTATACAAATGGCAGAAGTGTCTCCGAATTGTCGTAGGTGGCCCAATGAACGACAAATCGAGAAGGAAAGGGGCGAAATTTAACTATATATCTTGATGAAAATACTTATATAGGTGTCTCTATAATCTAGCTGCGCAATTTTAGGAAAGATCGTGGTAACGGTTAAGCAGTGTAAGATATTTGTTTTCGTTAAGTGTGAGATGTCGAAACGAGTACAGTAGGATATCGAGATTGCCCATATAAACAACGTCCCTGAAAACAACTGATGAATAATTCAAACACAATTTTGATCCAACAGCCTACTCATATGTGCACCGTTTCCATTTATATTGAGATACCTAATCTATGGCTAACTGTTTTAGCGATAACGATACCAAATGCCTGCCCCGATCGTCTGATATTGTATAACGAACCACATCATAGGTAATCATCTTGCCTGGAATTGTGACAGCAGATGTTCGTGCATCACAATATGAAATGGTGAGTGTCAGCAAGATACCTATCAACAACACTGTTATAAATTAGATATGAAGATTTCATAACTACTCATCGAGAAGCACGATGTCTATACTCTACTCCGTTAGGAGAGATGTCAATTCTGTGTTCAGAAAGTGGTATATTCCACCCTATTTCACGAATAATTAATCACTGCGGATAAGGATATTTTTTTAGATATCACCTAAGTATTTGGAGACATCGAACTCAATGAAGGGCAGCACGAATTGCACGAAACACTATATCGCTGAATTCGTTAAGTCCATTGCATCTTTTTCAATTTCGAAATTTTCGTTCACGTGTTTTTTTAACTTGTGAGCTTGTGACATAAGATATAGTGACCTAGTTTGACCATCGAGACAGCCACAATGGCTTTTTGGAAATTCAGAAGTGACGAATGGTGATTTGTGAAATCCTAGATCATCACTTGTAAAGAGACAAGTAATATAAATGTGTTCACAGTATACAATATATAACTGCTAAGCATATTGAAAATACGATCATATTTCCCCGACAACACTGAAGGGTTTTATCGCCGCCAATCACTGCAATATCAACCTTCTGGTGTTTCAAGCCCCACATTCTAGAAGCGTAAAGATGAACCTCATTGAATGAATAATCGCATTCATCTCGAACTGCTTGAGAACTAATTTGGCGCGGGCGTATCTTTTGACACATGCTGAGCCTGAAATGAATCGCATTGTATCATGAGCCGTTTACATCGGTTCATACAATAAAGTAGCATAATTATCCAGTGCAATGCAATACAATAATGTGTTACAGTGCAGTACTATAATGCAATGTAATGCAGTGAGCTACATATATGTAGAACATCCCATGCCCTGTCAGAATCCCAGTTCAGACTGATGATCGATCACGGCGATAATATTGCTCAACACAATCTGTATGAGCGCGCACACTAACACGTCTCACTTCACCCAACTACCATCAACTCACGCCCTGCATCGGTAAGCAATTCATGAACTATTACCGTGTTGTGGGTCACTGGTGCGAACTTGTAGTATTCTCTTCACCGTGATGGCTTTCGAGAAGCGCTCGATGAGGTGGATCACATCACAGTCACGTGTCCCATCACGTGTCACGTCACATCACGGTCACATCACAGTCACGTCACATCACATCACAGTCACGTCACATCACAGTCACATCACATCACAGTCACGTGTCCCATCACGTGTCACGTCACATCACGGTCACATCACAGTCACGTCACATCACATCATAGTCACGTCACATCACATCACAGTCACGTCACATCACAGTCACGTCACATCACAGTCCATTGCCTTCTGCTTTGATACAAATATGAACAAATATTTTTTACGAGCGTACAGAGATGCGGGCTTATCAACTGCTTGCACTTAACCTCATTATCTATGTCCTTATCTGGGGCCAACTCATCTTCACTCTGTTCTGATTTGTCCGCGAGGGTAATCCTCTGAAAGTTCATCACACCGTCTTCACCAGGGCAGTCCTCACAGTTGTGCATCATGCAATTACGGTGCTCCGTGCCACACAACGTGATCAAGGAGGTTACGGTATTTGAAGCCGGGAAGGCCGAGAGCGGATATGAGCAGTTTTGGGTTTTGATAACTGCACAATGGGCAGTCTCCCACGTTATCCCAGTACACCACGGACTGGACACCGGCACAGTGGGCAGTCTCCCACGTTATCCCAGTACACCACGGACTGGACACCGGCACAGTGGGCAGTCTCCCACGTTATCCCAGTACACCACGGACTGGACACCGGCACAGTGGGCAGTCTCCCACGTTATCCCAGTACACCACGGACTGGACACCGGCACAGTGGGCAGTCTCCCACGCTATCCCAGTACACCACGGACTGGGCACCGGCACAGTGGGCAGTCTCCCACGTTATCCCAGTACACCACGGACTGGGCACCGGCACAGTGGGCAGTCTCCCACGTTATCCCAGTACACCACGGACTGGACACCGGCACAGTGGGCAGTCTCCCACGTTATCCCAGTACACCACGGACTGGACACCGGCACAGTGGGCAGTCTCCCACGTTATCCCAGTACACCACGGACTGGACACCGGCACAGTAGGCAGTCTCCCACGTTATCCCAATACACCACGGACTGGACACCGGCACAGTGGGCAGTCTCCCACGTTATCCCAGTACACCACGGACTGGACACCGGCACAGTGGGCAGTCTCCCACGTTATCCCAGTACACCACGGACTGGACACCGGCACAGTGGGCAGTCTCCCACGTTATCCCAGTACACCACGGACTGGACACCGGCACAGTGGGCAGTCTCCCACGTTATCTCAGCACACCACGGACTGGGCACCGGCACAGTAGGCAGTCTCCCACGTTATCCCAGTACACCACGGACTGGACACCGGCACAGTGGGCAGTCTCCCACGTTATCCCAGTACACCACGGACTGGACACCGGCTCAGTGGGCAGTCTCCCACGTTATCTCAGCACACCACGGACTGGGCACCGGCACAGTGGGCAGTCTCCCACGTTATCTCAGCACACCACGGACTGGGCACCGGCACAGTAGGCAGTCTCCCACGTTATCCCAGTACACCACGGACTGGACACCGGCACAGTGGGCAGTCTCCCACGTTATCCCAGTACACCACGGACTGGGCACCGGCACAGTGGGCAGTCTCCCACGTTATCTCAGCACACCACGTCATCATCCTGCGGTTATGTGAAGACCGAGATGGCAGAAAAACAGCAGAAACGCTGATCCGAAACCATCTGCTGAAGAGCAGCGCCCAGCACAACTCCTCTGGCCTTGGCCACCTTCAACACCTGTCGGGACATCGGAATACCAACCACAGGTGGCTTAGTCGATGATTCATGCTTTTGGCGCCATCCCGCCTCCCTCTGAACCACAGTGATGCACCACCTGGGGGGGGGCGCTCTTCCACTCAGTTCTCTCCTTTCCTACCTATTCCTTCCCTGACACAACCTGGAGATGCCGAACTTGGACCGGTCGGGACCAGACGAAGTCCGCATCTTCGTCCCGTCATACATTTTCGCCTGCGTCTCCTGGACTGTTTTAAGCGTGCTTCTACCACAGCAAAACTGATACTCTACTTATCGCTCTTTTAGAACTTACTCGTCAGTCAAAGAAGTATCGGGCGACACACACTTTAGCGTAACCGCAAGCTGAGGTGAGCATTTTAAAAGCTTCCACGAATCTGGCCAGTGCATGATTCAAAATTATATTTGGTTGCTTACTGGCGAAACGCTGTCATCTCGCGCTTCACATCACGTGTGACATCACATCACGGTCACGTGTCACATCACGTGTCACGTCACATAACGTGTCACATCACATCACGTGTCACATCACATCACATCACATCACATCACGTGTCACATCACATCACAGTCACGCCACATCACAGTCATGTCACATCACGGTCACATCACATCACGTGTCACATCACATCACGTGTCACATCACAGTCACACGTCATGTCACATCACAGTCACGCCACATCACAGTCATGTCACATCACAGTCACGTCACATCACGGTCACGTCACATCACGTGTAAAGTAACATCACGGTCACATGTAACATCACGTGTCACATCACGGTCACATGTCACATCACGTGTGAAGTGACGATGTGACGCCATGTGAGGATGTGACACCATGCAGTGGTATATTATTCGTGACATGCAGCAGAATATACCACTTAATGAACACTGAATCAACCGCCTTCCAAACGAAGTATCATCATCGTGCTTCTCGGTGAGTGCTTTTGTGAGCAGTACCCAGTGACAAGTATTATGCGTATGCTGACCATAACGGATCGGGGATCGTGATAAATAATATTCCGTAGTGCAATTCTAGGTAAAGATATTTACTATGTGTTATACTATGCCAGTTTATGTCCTAGGTATTTGTATCATTTATTATCTATCTATTATCTATCTATTATTATCTATTATCGTCGATATCGGTATCGACAAATTAGGTACTTCTCAAATCACGTAAAGCAGATAGGTATATGTACGCAATTGTCTAACAACCGGGTTTTCAAAACTGAAGTATTTTAAAAAGCATTACTTTCATGGCGCTTTCCAAATCCTGCTGTACACGTTTCGACATCTCACACCTAGCGAGGACTCATTATATTAACACTGCACCACGTAACAATGTAACACCATGTGGCAATGTGACACCCAGTAACAGTGTGACACTACCAGTGTGATACCCTGTGACAATGTGACACCCTGTGATGTCACCCGGTGACGATGTGACCCCCTGTTGCGATGATGCACCGTTATTATATGGCACACTATGCCAATGTGACGTCATTAGGGGCGATGTCATGCCCTATGATCATGTGACCCCGTGTGGCGATATGACACCGTCAGTATATGGCACAGTGTTTCAATGTGACGTCATTCTGTGACGATGTCTTGCCCTGTTATACTGTGACACCCTGGGACGATGGACTATGTCACGCCATGTAACGATGTTTACTCTGTTGCATTGTGACCATGTGAAGACGTTCACGACGTGACACGTGACGATGTAATGATGTTACAACATGTCACGATATGGC
Source organism: Imbricaverruca yamaguchii (assembly GCA_034440575.1). NCBI lineage: Eukaryota > Metazoa > Arthropoda > Thecostraca > Neoverrucidae > Imbricaverruca > Imbricaverruca yamaguchii. Next base: position 106,670 of record JAOTOL010000866.1, on the reverse strand, counting down.
ACCGTGTAACGATGTAACGCAACAATCCCTGTAACAATGTAACGATGTTACAACATGTCACGATATGGCACCGTGTAACGATGTAACGCAACAATCCCTGTAACAATGTAACGATGTTACAACATGTGACTATATGACACCGTGTAACGATGTAACGCAACAATCCCTGTAACAATGTAACGATGTTACAACATGTGACTATATCACACCGTGTAACGATGTAACGCAACAATCCCTGTAACAATGTAACGATGTTACAACATGTGACTATATGACACCGTGTAACGATGTAACGCAACAATCCCTGTAACAATGTAACGATGTTACAACATGTGACTATATGACACCGTGTAACGATGTAACGCAACAATCCCTGTGACAATGTAACGATGTTACAACATGTGACTATATGACACCGTGTAACGATGTAACGCAACAATCCCTGTAACAATGTAACGATGTTACAACATGTGACTATATGACACCGTGTAACGATGTAACGCAACAATCCCTGTAACAATGTAACGATGTTACAACATGTGACTATATGACACCGTGTAACGATGTAACGCAACAATCCCTGTGACAATGTAACGATGTTACAACATGTGACTATATGACACCGTGTAACGATGTAACGCAACAATCCCTGTAACAATGTAACGATGTTACATGTGACTATATGGCACCGTGTAACGATGTAACGCAAGAATCCCTGTGACAATGTAACGATGTTACAACATGTGACTATATGACACCGTGTAACGATGTAACGCAACAATCCCTGTAACAATGTAACGATGTGACAACATGTCACTATATGACACCGTGTAACGATGTAACGCAACAATCCCTGTGACAATGTAACGATGTTACAACATGTCACGATATGGCACCCTGTAGCATTGTGACACCTTGTGACGATGTGACATCCCTTGACTATGTTAGTAAAATTAACAATTTCGCATTACAAAAAAGAAAAGATGTATGTAGGTTCATATTTATGATACGTATATATGAGTAAAGCTGGACAAACAAGTAAATGCATATGCGATGATGCATTTGTACCTATATGATTAATTGCATGTGATTTCAGCTGTGTGCTACTGTTTGCATGTTTGTGAATGGATGTGCATGGATGCAGATCAGTGTATACTTATGTATGTACATGCTAGTATATGTGTATGTATATATATATATATTTGTATGTATGTGTGAGTGCATGTATTTATGTATGTGAAGTAAGTTTAGGTATGCATGTTTCATGTGTGTGGATATGCTGAGACACTGTCACACAGATTTGTGTGATAGTGCACATGTATGTACACTTTTCCCCTCATAACACTTTTCACTTTGTGGCCCCAGGAGTGCCTTGGCGTTACTAGCTTGCTACCTAGCTGAGGTGCTCCTGGGGCTACTTCTACTAATAACTGGTGGTGGCCTATCTGCAAAAAAAGACAAATAAAAAGATGCAAATAGTTATAGTGAACTGTATGTGTGGAGAGTAATGACATGTATATTGGCATCCTCAGGCATTTCTAAGCTGGCTGTCCTAACTTTTGAATAGCTGGCGATGGGAAAGCCCAATAGCAATCGAGCCTGTAACAGTGCGTGTAGCCAAATAGGATAGGCTACTGCATACGAAACAGGGGTCGACATTAGGGGGGGAAATGTGACACCGTCTGACGATGTGACACCCCGTGACGATGTGACACCTTGTGACGATGTGACACCCCGTGACGATGTGACACCCCGTGACGATGTGACACCCCGTGACGATGTGACACCCCGTGACGATGTGACACCCCGTGACGATGTGACACCCCGTGACGATGTGACACCCCGTGACGATGTGACACCTTGTGACGATGTGACACCCCGTGACGATGTGACATCCCGTGACGATGTGACACCCCGTGACGATGTGACACTCTGTACCACAGTGCCAGCACCAGTTTGTGACGATATACCTCTCCGCCTGTCAGATACTGAAGCTGCTGGCCACCACGCGGGTGCACCTGATGCCCAGCATGAACCCGGACGGCTGGCAGACCGCCACCGAGTCGGTCAGTGTATGAACTCGAACGGCTGGCAGATCGCCACCGAGTCGGTCAGTGTATGAACCCGGACGGCTGGCAGATAGCGACCGAGTCGGTCAGTGGCTGGCGCAGATAGCGACCGAGTCGGTCAGTGGCTGGCGCAGATCCACGAACCGAGTGGCTGGCGCAGATGCGACCGAGTCGGTCAGTGGCTGGCGCAGATAGCGACCGAGTCGGGTCAGTGGCTGGCGCAGATCGCGACCGAGTCGGTCAGTGGCTGGCGCAGATAGCGACCGAGTCGGGTCAGTGGCTGGCGCGGATAGCGACCGAGTCGGTCAGTGGCTGGCGCAGATAGCGACCGAGTCGGGTCAGTGGCTGGCGCAGATCGCGACCGAGTCGGTCAGTGGCTGGCGCAGATAGCGACCGAGTCGGGTCAGTGGCTGGCGCAGATAGCGACCGAGTCGGGTCAGTGGCTGGCGCAGATAGCGACCGAGTCGGGTCAGTGGCTGGCGCAGATAGCGACCGAGTCGGGTCAGTGGCTGGCGCGGATAGCGACCGAGTCGGGTCAGTGGCTGGCGCGGATAGCGACCGAGTCGGGTCAGTGGCTGGCGCCCCGCCCCGGCTCTCAGTGGCCACTTGGCAGCGGGACGGCACAGCCACTCACCTGGCAACGAGTGATGATACTCGTGATGATACTCGTGATGATACTCGTGATGATATTCGTGGTGATATCCGTAATGATGTTTGTGATGATATTTGTGATGATATTTGTGATGGTATTCCTGACGATATTCGTGAAGTGCCGTGGCGCAGGGTAAAGGGGAAGCGGGCGTTGTTGGCTTGAGTCGCGCCTGTTGGATAGTTGGTGTATCGTTAGTTGATAGCAAGGTTCGGGTTTAGGGCGCACTTGGAACAGTTATTCCGGAATATTGGTATCAACGTCAATGTAAAAACAGCTGGCGATGACAGGGGACTCCGTCAACTTGAATCACCCTCAGTATATCTAAAATCACAACGTGTTGTATTGATCCAGCTGCCGTGGATGGACCGAAACCATGGTGAGGCTACTGCAGCGCCGATGCGTCTGGTGACCTGACCTGACCTGACCTGACCTGACCTGGCGTGACGCGCAGGGCGGCCAGGGCTATATCACAGGGCGCGCCAACGCCAACGGAGTGGACCTGAACCGCGACTTCCCCGACCTGGACGGGCTTGTGTATCGGCTGGAGGGAGACCAGCAGCGGCGACACAACAACCACCTGATGCGGCTGGTGTCCCAGCTGAACCACCTGGTCAGTAGCCAGCGGCGACACAACAACCACCTAGTCAGTAGCCAGCGGCGACACAACAACCACCTGGTCAGTAGCCAACGGCGACACAACAGCCACCTGGTCAGTAGCCAGCGGCGACACAACAGCCACCTGGTCAGTAGCCAGCGGCGATACAACAGCCACCTGGTCAGTAGCCAGCGGCGACACAACAACCACCTGGTCAGTAGCCAACGGCGACACAACAACCACCTGGTCAGTAGCCAGCGGCGACACAACAACCACCTGGTCAGTAGCCAGCGACGACACAACAGCCACCTGGTCAGTAGCCAGCGGCGACACAACAGCCACCTGGTCAGTAGCCAGCGGCGACACAACAACCACCTGGTCAGTAGCCAGCGGCGACACAACAACCACCTAGTCAGTAGCCAGCGGCGACACAACAACCACCTGGTCAGTAGCCAGCGGCGACACAACAACCACCTGGTCAGTAGCCAGCGGCGACACAACAACCACCTGGTCAGTAGCCAGCGGCGACACAACAACCACCTGGTCAGTAGCCAGCGGCGACACAACAACCACCTGATGCGGCTGGTGTCCCAGCTGAACCACCTGGTCAGTAGCCAGCGGCGACACAACAACCACCTAGTCAGTAGCCAGCGGCGACACAACAACCACCTGGTCAGTAGCCAGCGGCGACACAACAGCCACCTGGTCAGTAGCCAGCGGCGACACAACAGCCACCTGGTCAGTAGCCAGCGGCGACACAACAACCACCTGGTCAGTAGCCAGCGGCGACACAACAACCACCTGGTCAGTAGCCAACGGCGACACAACAACCACCTGGTCAGTAGCCAGCGGCGACACAACAACCACCTGGTCAGTAGCCAGCGGCGACACAACAACCACCTGATGCGGCTGGTGTCCCAGCTGAACCACCTGGTCAGTAGCCAGCGGCGACACAACAACCACCTAGTCAGTAGCCAGCGGCGACACAACAACCACCTGGTCAGTAGCCAGCGGCGACACAACAGCCACCTGGTCAGTAGCCAACGGCGACACAACAACCACCTGGTCAGTAGCCAGCGGCGACACAACAGCCACCTGGTCAGTAGCCAACGGCGACACAACAACCACCTGATGCGGCTGGTGTCCCAGCTGAACCACCTAGTCAGTAGCCAGCGGCGACACAACAGCCACCTGGTCAGTAGCCAACGGCGACACAACAACCACCTGGTCAGTAGCCAGCGGCGACACAACAACCACCTGGTCAGTAGCCAGCGGCGACACAACAACCACCTGGTCAGTAGCCAGCGGCGACACAACAGCCACCTGGTCAGTAGCCAGCGGCGACACAACAGCCACCTGGTCAGTAGCCAGCGGCGACACAACAGCCACCTGGTCAGTAGCCAGCGGCGACACAACAACCACCTGGTCAGTAGCCAACGGCGACACAACAGCCACCTGGTCAGTAGCCAACGGCGACACAACAGCCACCTGGTCAGTAGCCAGCGGCGACACAACAACCACCTGGTCAGTAGCCAGCGGCGACACAACAGCCACCTGGTCAGTAGCCAGCGGCGACACAACAACCACCTGGTCAGTAGCCAACGGTGACACAACAGCCACCTGGTCAGTAGCCAGCGGCGACACAACAGCCACCTGGTCAGTAGCCAACGGCGACACAACAACCACCTGGTCAGTAGCCAACGGCGACACAACAACCACCTGGTCAGTAGCCAACGGTGACACAACAGCCACCTGGTCAGTAGCCAGCGGCGACACAACAGCCACCTGGTCAGTAGCCAGCGGCGACACAACAACCACCTGGTCAGTAGCCAACGGTGACACAACAGCCACCTGGTCAGTAGCCAGCGGCGACACAACAGCCACCTGGTCAGTAGCCAGCGGCGACACAACAACCACCTGGTCAGTAGCCAGCGGCGACACAACAGCCACCTGGTCAGTAGCCAGCGGCGACACAACAGCCACCTGGTCAGTAGCCAGCGGCGACACAACAACCACCTGGTCAGTAGCCAACGGCGACACAACAACCACCTGGTCAGTAGCCAGCGGCGACACAACAACCACCTGGTCAGTAGCCAACGGCGACACAACAACCACCTGGTCAGTAGCCAGCGGCGACACAACAACCACCTGGTCAGTAGCCAGCGGCGACACAACAGCCACCTGGTCAGTAGCCAACGGCGACACAACAACCACCTGGTCAGTAGCCAGCGGCGACACAACAGCCACCTGGTCAGTAGCCAACGGCGACACAACAACCGCCTGGTCAGTAGCCAGCGGCGACACAACAACCACCTGGTCAGTAGCCAACGGCGACACAACAACCACCTGGTCAGTAGCCAGCGGCGACACAACAACCACCTGGTCAGTAGCCAGCGGCGACACAACAGCCACCTGGTCAGTAGCCAGCGGCGACACAACAACCACCTGGTCAGTAGCCAGCGGCGACACAACAACCACCTGGTCAGTAGCCAGCGGCGACACAACAACCACCTGGTCAGTAGCCAACGGCGACACAACAACCACCTGGTCAGTAGCCAACGGTGACACAACAGCCACCTGGTCAGTAGCCAGCGGCGACACAACAACCACCTGGTCAGTAGCCAGCGGCGACACAACAGCCACCTGGTCAGTAGCCAACGGCGACACAACAGCCACCTGGTCAGTAGCCAACGGCGACACAACAGCCACCTGGTCAGTAGCCAGCGGCGACACAACCATCTGGTCAGTAGCCAGCGGCGACACAACAACCACCTGGTCAGTAGCCAGCGGCGACACAACAACCGCCTGGTCAGTAGCCAGCGGCGACACAACAACCACCTGGTCAGTAGCCAACGGCGACACAACAGCCACCTGGTCAGTAGCCAGCGGCGCATCTAGACGGACATGTTTGGAGGCGGGGAATAAACAAAATCTCACATTTCGAAACATTTCTAATTGCAACAGGCACCATTCGTTGGGTCTGGCTAAGAATGCATGTTATCAATGCCGTTAAATATCGAAAAATGGCGATCTAGTGCCGGCTTTCGACAAAGATCGACCTGTGGGGTTCGGCTGCATGCCTTTCCATGCTTGTGCGCAATATTCTGACTTGGGTCGTGCATAGGCGAAACATATTTTCACATAACGTCCTTGTTTTTATATTAAACACTCCTATCAGTGATTTATAGTATTCTTATCGCCCTGCTCCTACCTGCGTTGCATTGTTTTTCTGCTTCAAGAAGACTAAAATTAGCACCCCCGAAGCTTTCCCTCATCAATGGTATCAAGTTCACTATCTCCAAATATATACTCTAATGCCTAACTCCTAAGCTGCTTAACCACTGATGCAGAATATTGGAGTTGAAAAACGTATGCAATTTATCAGCCAACTTTTATGGCTCGTCGAAGCTTAACTAAATATTGCAAGGTTCATAACTACATCTAGCCGACAAAGCAAGAAAGTCGCCCTACTTTTAGCCCACCTCGGTGTTCATAAAGACTGTGGTGTGGTACCGAATGAAACTCCTCAATGTAAAAAGCGTCGCCCAACGTGGGGCTCGAACCCACGACCCCGGGATTAAGAGTCCCGTGCTCTACCGACTGAGCTAGCCGGGCTGACAAAGTTCGGCACGATAAATGCCGGTGATTCGAGAACGAAACATTGTGGCACCTCTGCTTTGAGTATCGTAAAATTGTGCCTAATGTAGGGCTCGGACACACGACCCCGGGATTAATAGTCCCGCGCTCAGTGACGCCGCCAGGATTTTCCCCTATTAGGTGGGGAGGGAGTTGGTAAAAAATGAAAGGAAACAAAGAAACCTGGCGCGCAAAGCGCGGCGAAAATTGAGTGTGTGGTACAAATCTCACAATTTATCGTGTTATCTCGTGTATGTTTGGGTACTGAGGGGAGCACCGAGTGCCTGTCTGGCTGTGCCTCTGTCCACACTCCACTGACTGATCTCCACCGGTGGCGGTATCCAGGCTGGCAGGTGGCGGTAGCCAGACTGGCAGGTGGCGGTAGCCAGGCTGGCAGGTGGCGGTATCCAGACTGGCAGGTGGCGGTAGCCAGGCTGGCAGGTGGTGGACCGGGCAGGGCTGCTGAAGGCAGCTCGACAGCCTAATATTATTTTCTCGAAATCAGATGAACGTTGAGGCTAAAACCGAGTTTATGTGGACCTGTTAACGCTTTAAATATGAACGGCTTTTAATGTAGTGGCTGAATCCCGCAAGACGACCAAAGGTCAACGCTCTATAGGTATTTACCAACTGAGCCACCGGTTGTTATCAACTGAGCTGCTGTCATGTGATGTTGTGACGCTGTGATGTGATGTGATTTTGCGATGTGATGCTGTGATGTTGTGCTTCTGTGATGTTGTGATGTTGTGATGTGATATTGTGATGCTGTGACGGACGTGTTGTGATGCTGTGATGTGATGCTGTGATGCTTTGATGTGATGTTGTGACGCTGTGAGGGACGTGTTGTGATGCTGTGATGTGATGTTGTGATGCTGTGATGTGATGTTGTGATTCTGTGACGGACGTGTTGTGATGATGTGATGTGATGTTGTGATGTGACGGACGTGTTATGATGCTGTGATGTGATGTTGTGATGCTGTGATGTGATGTTGTGATGCTGTGACGGACGTGTTGTGATGATGTGATGTGATGTTGTGACGGACGTGTTGTGATGCTGTGATGTGATGTTGTGATGCTGTGATGTGATGTTGTGATGCTGTGATGTGATGTTGTGATGCTGTGACGGACGTGTTGTGATGCTGTGATGTGATGTTGTGATGCTGTGACGGACGTGTTGTGATGCTGTGATGTGATGTTGTGATGCTGTGACGGACGTGTTGTGATGCTGTGTTGTGATGTTGTGATTCTGTGATGTGATGTGATGCTGTAACGGACGTGTTGTGATGCTGTGACGGACGTGTTGTGATGCTGTGATGTGATGTTGTGATGCTGTGACGTACGTGTTGTGATGCTGTGATGCTGTGACGGCCGTGTTGTGATGCTGTGATGTGATGTTGTGATGCTGTGATGTGATGTTGTGATGCTGTGACGGACGTGTTGTGATGCTGTGAAGGACGTGTTGTGATGCTGTGATGTGATGTTGTGATGCTGTGATGTGATGTTGTGATGCTGTGACGGACGTGTTGTGATGCTGTGATGTGATGCTGTGATGCTGTGATGTGATGTTGTGACGCTGTGAGGGACGTGTTGTGATGCTGTGATGTGATGTTGTGATGCTGTGACGGACGTGTTGTGATGCTGTGATGTGATGTTGTGATGCTGTGATGTGATGTTGTGATGCTGTGACGGCCGTGTTGTGATGCTGTGATGTGATGCTGTGATGCTGTGATGCTGTGACGGACGTGTTGTGATGCTGTGAGGGACGTGTTGTGATGCTGTAACGAACGTGTTGTGACGCTGTGAGGGACGTGTTGTGATGCTGTGATGTGATGTTGTGATGCTGTAACGGACGTGTTGTGACGCTGTGAGGGACGTGTTGTGATGCTGTGATGCTGTGACGGACGTGTTGTGATGCTGTGATGTGATGTTGTGATGCTGTGAGGGACGTGTTGTGATGCTGTGATGTGATGTTGTGATGCTGTGACGGCCGTGTTGTGATGCTGTGATGTGATGTTGTGATGCTGTGACGGACGTGTTGTGATGCTGTGATGTGATGTTGTGGTGCTGTGATGTGATGTTGTGATGCTGTGACGGACGTGTTGTGATGCTGTGATGTGATGCTGTGATGCTGTGATGTGATGTTGTGACGCTGTGACGGACGTGTTGTGATGCTGTGATGTGATGTTGTGATGCTGTGATGTGATGTTGTGATGCTGTGATGTGATGTTGTGATGCTGTGATGTGATGTTGTGATGCTGTGACGGACGTGTTGTGATGCTGTGATGTGATGTTGTGATGCTGTGACGGACGTGTTGTGATGCTGTGACGGACGTGTTGTGATGCTGTGATGTGATGTTGTGATGCTGTGATGTGATGTTGTGATGCTGTGACGGACGTGTTGTGATGCTGTGATGTGATGTTGTGACGCTGTGAGGGACGTGTTGTGATGCTGTGATGTGATGTTGTGATGCTGTGACGGACGTGTTGTGATGCTGTGATGTGATGTTGTGACGCTGTGAGGGACGTGTTGTGATGCTGTGATGTGATGTTGTGATGCTGTGACGGACGTGTTGTGATGCTGTGATGTGATGTTGTGATGCTGTGACGGACGTGTTGTGCCGTACAGCCGCAGCCGGAGACGGTGGCGCTAATGAAGTACATCATGGAGCAGCCGTTCGTGTTGTCGGCCAACATGCACGGCGGAGACCTGGTGGCCAACTATCCGTACGACGAGTCTCGCTCCTCCGAGCCGGCCGACTACTCTCGTGCGCCAGACGACACCACCTTCAGGTGGGTCAGACGCCACCACCTTCAGGTGGGTCAGACTACACCACCTTCAGGTGGGTCAGACTACACCACCTTCAGGTGGGTCAGGCATCACCTTCAGGTGGGTCAGACGCCACCACCTTCAGGTGGGTCAGACGCCACCACCTTCAGGTGGGTCAGACGACACCACCTTCAGGTGGGTCAGACTACACCACCTTCAGGTGGGTCAGACGCCACCACCTTCAGGTGGGTCAGACTACACCACCTTCAGGTGGGTCAGACTACACCACCTTCAGGTGGGTCAGACGCCACCACCTTCAGGTGGGTCAGACTACACCTTCAGGTGGGTCAGACTACACCATCTTCAGGTGGGTCAGACGCCACCACCTTCAGGTGGGTCAGACTACACCTTCAGGTGGGTCAGACGTCACCACCTTCAGGTGGGTCAGACGCCACCACCGTCAGGTGGGTCAGACTACACCACCTTCAGGTGGGTCAGACGTCACCTTCAGGTGGGTCAGACGTCACCACCTTCAGGTGGGTCAGACTACACCACCTTCAGGTGGGTCAGACGTCACCTTCAGGTGGGTCAGACGTCACCACCTTCAGGTGGGTCAGACGCCACCACCTTCAGGTGGGTCAGACGCCACCACCTTCAGGTGGGTCAGACTACACCACCTTCAGGTGGGTCAGGCATCACCTTCAGGTGGGTCAGACGCCACCACCTTCAGGTGGGTCAGACTACACCACCTTCAGGTGGGTCAGACTACACCACCTTCAGGTGGGTCAGACGCCATCACCTTCAGGTGGGTCAGACTACACCACCTTCAGGTGGGTCAGACTACACCACCTTCAGGTGGGTCAGACTACACCACCTTCAGGTGGGTCAGACTACACCACCTTCAGGTGGGTCAGACGCCACCACCTTCAGGTGGGTCAGACTACACCACCTTCAGGTGGGTCAGACTACACCACCTTCAGGTGGGTCAGACGTCACCACCTTCAGGTGGGTCAGACTACACCACCTTCAGGTGGGTCAGACTACATCACCTTCAGGTGGGTCAGACGCCATCACCTTCAGGTGGGTCAGACGCCACCACCTTCAGGTGGGTCAGGCATCACCTTCAGGTGGGTCAGACTACACCACCTTCAGGTGGGTCAGACGCCACCACCTTCAGGTGGGTCAGACTACACCACCTTCAGGTGGGTCAGACTACACCACCTTCAGGTGGGTCAGACTACACCACCTTCAGGTGGGTCAGACGCCACCACCTTCAGGTGGGTCAGACTACACCACCTTCAGGTGGGTCAGACGCCACCACCTTCAGGTGGGTCAGACGCCACAACCTTCAGGTGGGTCAGGCATCACCTTCAGGTGGGTCAGACGACACCACCTTCAGGTGGGTCAGACTACACCACCTTCAGGTGGGTCAGACGCCACCACCTTCAGGTGGGTCAGACTACACCACCTTCAGGTGGGTCAGACTACACCACCTTCAGGTGGGTCAGACGCCACCACCTTCAGGTGGGTCAGACTACACCACCTTCAGGTGGGTCAGACTACACCACCTTCAGGTGGGTCAGACGCCACCCTTCAGGTGGGTCAGACTCCCACCTTCAGGTGGGTCAGACTACACCACCTTCAGGTGGGTCAGACGCCACCACCTTCAGGTGGGTCAGACTACACCACCTTCAGGTGGGTCAGACGTCACCACCTTCAGGTGGGTCAGACCCCTTCAGTCAGACTACACCACCTTCAGGTGGGTCAGACTACACCACCTTCAGGTGGGTCAGACGCACACCTTCAGGTGGGTCAGCTCACCCCTTCAGGTGGGTCAGACGCCACCACCTTCAGGTGGTCAACCACCTTCAGGTGGGTCAGACTACACCACCTTCAGGTGGGTCAGACGTCACCACCTTCAGGTGGGTCAGACTACACCACCTTCAGGTGGGTCAGACTACATCACCTTCAGGTGGGTCAGACGCCATCACCTTCAGGTGGGTCAGACGCCACCACCTTCAGGTGGGTCAGGCACCACCTTCAGGTGGGTCAGACTACACCACCTTCAGGTGGGTCAGACGATCCACCTTCAGGTGGGTCAGACGCCACCACCTTCAGGTGGGTCAGACTACACCACCTTCAGGTGGGTCAGACTACACCACCACCTTCAGGTGGGTCAGACGCCATCACCTTCAGGTGGGTCAGACTACACCACCTTCAGGTGGGTCAGACTACACCACCTTCAGGTGGGTCAGACGCCACCACCTTCAGGTGGGTCAGACGCCACAACCTTCAGGTGGGTCAGGCATCACCTTCAGGTGGGTCAGACTACACCACCTTCAGGTGGGTCAGACGACACCACCTTCAGGTGGGTCAGACGACACCACCTTCAGGTGGGTCAGACTACACCACCTTCAGGTGGGTCAGACGCCACAACCTTCAGGTGGGTCAGACGCCATCACCTTCAGGTGGGTCAGACTACACCACCTTCAGGTGGGTCAGGCATCACCTTCAGGTGGGTCAGACTACACCACCTTCAGGTGGGTCAGGCATCACCTTCAGGTGGGTCAGACTACACCACCTTCAGGTGGGTCAGACTACACCACCTTCAGGTGGGTCAGACGTCACCTACACGTGGGTCAGACTACACCACCTTCAGGTGGGTCAGACTACACCACCTTCAGACTACACCACCGGAAATTAGTTGGGGGCGCAGCCAACATGGGAGAGTGCAAGTGACCTCCCAAAGCAACACCAATATGGACCTCTGGTACCACCGTACAGATGGATCATCATTCCACCGAAAGGCAGTGCTAAAATAATGGTTTTCGTCGGGTTTGAATTGTCGAATCGAATACAGTTGGAGGTATAAATTCGTACCGAAAATGTTATTTTAAACTACCCTGTATGCCTTTGACGATGAATATCGTGCGGATAGCCTACCTGTAAGGGTATATTTTTCATTTTTTGCACATCTATTTATTGATAGGTAGGTTACGACAAAGATCTATGTTAACGACAAAGATCAAAATATAAATACGACACAGTTATATTGCACAGGTCGTCATAGTGCATGTAGGGGTAAATAACATAGGTCCTGCTAGGAGTGAGGAGCTTCTGCGGGAGTACAGGGCCCTTCTGGCCACCCTGAAGGGTACCAATAGAGTCATTGTAACAGCAATTTTGCCTAGGGCTAGAGCCTCCCCAGAGTGGAGCTCTAGGGCACTGGCAGCTAACGCCATGGTAGGAAAGCTCTGCCATGAGCTAGGTTTTACATTTGTAAGACGAGTGGAGCAGGTTTTATGCATCCTGGGACCTCTATCAGAAGGATGGCCTGCACTTCTCTGAGAAGGGGGTCCATGTGTTAGGCAAAGTGTACGAGCATGCCCTTCAGGGAAACTAGGAAATGGGGTGGGGAGGGAGGAAATTGCATTGCCAACTCAGAAATATTCCAATAGTGTCAGCCAAGGCAATATAACCTCAAAGTCTGCAAATAGGGACAGCAGCAGTTCAAGGGGACAGAGTGATATTTCATCTAGTGATAAAAGAACTCCTCAGGATGAAAAAGCCAAAGGTGGTTATGGAGCATTTGTTAAGTGTATGATGTTTAATGCTCAGAGTATCCGTTCCAAATTTGATGAGTTCAAGTGTTATGTTGCTGAGGAGGAACCAGATTTTGTTTGCATTACGGAGGCATGGGTCAGTGAAGGGTATTTTGGAGATAACTTACAGGACTATGAGATCCAGGGATACAATATGTTTCCGTGCAATAGGGGTCCAGCAATGAAAGGGGTGGTGTAATGCTCTATATGAATAGCTTATTCAGTTCTCAAAAAGTAGCAGGTGGGGATAAAAATGTGTCTGTGGAGTCCATTTGACTTGATGTCACTGTGGGAAAAGGCAACAGCAATACTCTTAGGATAGGAGCTTTCTACCGATCAGGAACCCTGCCACATTCTCAGCAACTGGAGCTTGACAAGGTGATTTGTGAGGAAATCAGTAGAAACTTTAAGAGGAAGTGTCTTATTCTTGGTGACCTTAATCTAAAAGGTTATCTTAAAATGGATAGAGTGGTGGCTTTGAGATAGACAGCAAAGAGTGATGCTAAATGGTACAAAGTCATCATGGCAAAATGTTCTTAGTGGAGTTCCCCAGGGGTCAGTACTGGGGCCACTATTGTTCATTATATTTGTAAATAACATTGAAAGTGGCCTAAGCAGTAATGTTTTGAAATTTGCGGATGATTTGAAGGTCTTTAGGACAATAACAGGACAAGATGAGCATATCTCGCTGCAAAAAGACTTAGACGAACTTGTGAAGTGGTCCGAAGAATGGCAAATGAAATTTAATTTTGATAAGTGCAAAATCATGCATGTAGGTAAGCAGCATATGAAGGCTCCATACTTGATGGGTGGCCAAGTGCTATCAGTGACTCAACACGAGAAGGATTTAGGTGTTATTCTAAACACAAAACTGGGGGCATCAGAACAGACCAAGGAAGCCAGGAAGAAGGCACTGAGAATGCTCGGGGCAATAAATAGGAATGTATCATACAAAAGTGAGGAAGTGATCAGGAAGCTTTACTGTGCATACGTCAGGCCACATTTGGAATACTGCATCCAAGCTTGGTTTCCTAGCTATGAAAAAGATTGTTGGCTTTTAGAGAGAGAGTACAAAAGAGGGCTACAAAAATGGTTAATGGCATAAGCAACCTGGCATATGAGGAAAGATTGAAGAAATTTAATATGTTTTCACTTAGATATAGAAGGCTCAGAGGAGATGTCATCGAGGTTTTTAAATTTGCCCATGGTCTGGAGAGGGGATACCTTGGGAAAATGTTTGAATTGAACAGAAATGATGCAATTAGAAGTCATAAATTCAAAATTAAAGTTAACCACAGCAGAACAAGGTTAAGGCAGACTTTCTTCACCAACAGGGTAGTATAACACTGGAACCAGCTGCCAGAAAACATTGTCTGTAGCAGCACATTGAGCATCTTTAAAAACAGCATAGACAATCATTATAAGAATAGAGGGCTTGTTTTTCAGTATTACAGGGAGGGCTGATTGCCATATTTGGTGGGCAACTACAGAGTGCAACGAAGAAGGGCCCTTGTGGCTCATAGTTGCACTAATTTTTTATGTCTTATGTCTTTATGTCTTTATGGACAGCAGACCGCATCATAGGTAATTGTTTTACTTGAACTTGTATTGCGAGATGTTCGCGTTCCACAATCCGTAATGGTTAGCGCAATCATGATACTTATACATACACGAGAATCTGTTAGAAATGAGGCATGCAAATTTCATGAACACATACGGAGAAGCATGATGCCGATTCCTCTTTGGAGAAGATAGCGATTGCATGTTCATAAAGTGGTACATTCAACCATATCTCAGGGATAATTGATCACCGCCGTAAGGTTGGGTCGCGTACCACTGTAAGGCACTCGTACTTCCGTAATTATTTCGTTTTCTTTGTCATGCTTCCTCCACCACACCCGGTTTCCCTGGTGAAAATGTTGTTGAGGTGCCAGTAAATATGCTGCTGAGGTACCGGCTGTTGACCGGTCAGTAGCTGGCACCATGGTAATGGTACCGCGTGTTGACAGCTCTGCTCAGTGGAGATACCCCGTACACACAGGAGTCTTCCGCAGTGTGGGTACCCCGTGTTGACATTGGTCTTGAGTGAAGGTACCTGGTGGTGAGAGCAGCCCCCTTCAGCGGACGATTCTCTCGTGTTGACAGCAGCGCCCTTCAGCGGACGTGTCTCTCGTGTTGACAGCAGCCCCCTTCAGCGGACGATTCTCTCGTGTTGGCAGGAGTCTGGCGCTGGCCTACGCCGAGTCCCACGCCCGCATGGCCGACCCCCACACCGGCGGCTGTCCAGGCTCGCACAACTTCTCCTGCCAGCACGGCATAACCAACGGCGCCGCCTGGTACACAGTCGCAGGAGGTACGCGCCATGTGGCTACACCGCCACCGGAGGTACGAGGTGCAGGAATACTCCGTCGTCGGAGGTACGGGATACATAGGTACAACTTCGCTGGAGGTACAGGGTACCGGGGTACACCATGGCCGGAGATGTTGGATGAAGGGTACAACGCCGCTGGAGGTACGAGGTAGAGGGTGTAACGCGCCGGAAGTGAGAAGTACCAGAGCACAGCGTCGTCGGAGTTGTGGCGGCATTGTATGCCGCAGCAGAGATGCTCTTCGCGACCTTGTCACCCTGTTGCGTCACACCCTACTGAATGACGTCATTGTTCAATGGGTGGTGTTTTCCGACAGGCATGCAAGACTTCAACTACCTGGCGTCGAACGACTTCGAGATCACGCTCGAGCTGGGCTGCGACAAGTACCCGCCGGCCGGTGGGCTGGAGCAGGAGTGGAAGGACAACCTGCCGGCGCTGGTCAACTTCATTTGGCAGGTCAGCCCACTGCCGACGGTGGCAGGTCATCCCGCTGCTGACGGTGGCAGGTCAGCCCCGACGGTGGCAGGGCAGCCCACTGCCGACGGTGGCAGGTCAGCCCACTGCTGACGGTGGCAGATCAGCCCCGACGGTGGCAGGTCAGCCCCGGCGGTGCCAGGTCAGCCCCGGCGGTGCCAGGTCAGCCCCGGCGGTGCCAGGTCAGCCCCGACGGTGGCAGGTCAGCCAACTGCCGACGGTGGCAGGTCAGCCCCGACACTGGCAGGTCAGCCCCGACGGTGGCAGGTCAGCCCCGGCGGTGGCAGGTCAGCCCCGGCGGTGCCAGGTCAGCCCCGGTGGTGCCAGGTTAGCCCCGACGGTGCCAGGTTAGCCCCGACGGTGCCAGGTCAGCCCACTGTTGACGGTGGCAGGTCAGCCCACTGCTGACGGTGGCAGGTCAGCCCACTGGTGACGGTGGCAGGTCAGCCCCAGCGGTGGCAGGTCAGCCCCGACGGTGGCAGGTCAGCCCCGACGGTGGCAGGTCAGCCCCGACGGTGGCAGGTCAGCCCCGACGGTGGCAGGTCAGCCCCGACGGTGGCAGGTCAGCCCAGACGGTGGCAGGTCAGCCCTCTGCCGACGGTGGCAGGTCAGCCCCGACGGTGGCAGGTCAGCCCACTGCCGACGGTGGCAGGTCAGCCCACTGGCGACGGTGGCAGGTCAGTCCCGGCGGTGGCAGGTCAGCCCCGACGGTGGCAGGTCAGCCCCAACGGTGGCAGGTCAGCCCACTGCCGACGGTGGCAGGTCAGCCCACTGGCGACGGTGGCAGGTCAGCCCCGGCGGTGGCAGGTCAGCCCCGACGGTGGCAGGTCAGCCCCGACGGTGGCAGGTCAGCCCACTGCCGACGGTGGCAGGTCAGCTCCGGCGGTGGCAGGTCAGCCCACTGCCGACGGTGGCAGGTCAGCCCCGGCGGTGGCAGGTCAGCCCACTGCCGACGGTGGCAGGTCAGCCCACTGCCGATGGTGGCAGGTCAGCCCCGACGGTGGCAGGTCAGCCCACTGCCGGCGGTGGCAGGTCAGCCCACTACTGACGGTGGCCGCAGCACGCTGGCTCGCGTGTTTTGTGCGGCGGGTCGATGCGACACTGTGTGACGTCAACACAGTGTGACGTCAACGCAGTGTGACGTCTTTGCGCCTTGTGACGTCAGCGGCGTAAAGACATAAAGACAGAAAAAAGATCATATGAGCCGCAAGGGCCATTCTTGGCTGCACTCTAGACATTGAAGCAGTTGCCAACCAAATCCGTCGATCAGCCCTCCCTGAAATAACGAAAAGCAAGCCCTCTATCCTTGATGATCGTCTATGCTGTTTTTAAAATGTTCAGTGTGTTGCTACTGACAATGGCTTCCGTCAGCTGGTTCCAGTGTTCTATTCCCTGTCGGTGAAGAAAGACTGTCTTAACCTTGACCTGCTGTGATTAACTTTAATTTTGAATTGATGACCTCTAATTGCATGATTTATACTAAATTCAAACATTTTCCCGAGATATCCCTTATCCAGAACATGGACAAATTTAAAGGCATCGATGAGATCTCCTCTCAGCCTTCAATATCTTAGTGAAAACGTTCAATTTCTTCAATCTTTCCTCATATGCCGAGTTGCTTATACCATGAACCATTTTTGTTTCCCTCCTTTGTACTCTTTCTAAAAGCCAGCAATCTTTTTCATAACTAGGGGACCAAGCTTGGACACAGTATTCCAAATGTGGCAGTCGCGTGCGTGTCATAAAGCGCCAAAGTGTCCTCATCAGTTCGGAGAACTTGTCTCCGGAGTTCGTGCGGAACTTGTCTCCGCGGCCTTCGCCGATCTTGAACAGCCCGTGGGGGGGTGTACCCCCCACCCCCACCCCCCACCCCACCCAGCCTTGACCGTGTGTGGGACTGGACCGCCTCCCCACCCATGGCATCTGCACTGGTCCAGTACAGCCTCAGACACCGCTCCAGCTGCTGTCCGCCAGGTCGATATCAGGACAGAGAGTACACTGGCTGACACCACGGTGACCGATGCTGACCCGGCTCGTGAGGATGCTGCGGCGGCGGCTATTGGTTATCGGTGGTTATCGGTGGTTATTGGCGGTTATTGGTTATCGGTGGTTATTGGCGGTTATTGGCGGTTATTGGCGGTTATTGGTAATACGACGCGGCACCTGCCAGACCATATAGCGGCGTCAATCTCTCACGCAGCCTCGTCTCTGGCGAAGGGTGGCGACTGGCGAGACTCGAACCCTCAACCTTTCGGTTGTGAGACGGGAGGGTGCCTTACCAAAGGTCCTGTGGAGAATATTGCATAATGTCAACGCATAACTTAGGCCATAACTTGATCTGAGGCTGTGAACTTCAGGTCAAGGTCATGAATAAACAGTTTTCAACCGGGCCCGGCGTTGGTGGCACCAATAACATGGCATACGCACAGGACGGAACCCGCGGAACTGAGTCCGAAAACATTCACTTCCGCGTGGAAAATCGTACATCCAAAACGCCTTTCCGTTGGTGGTTGCGGCCCATCCTGTTGGGGTCAGCGGCCAGCTAACGTTCGGACGTGGTAAGTCGGCAGGATGTCATATTCTGTAGCCCAGGAGGATCAGTCCTCCAACAGACTGGACTGAGGCCATGCTGCAAAAGGCGGCTGGTTTCACGTGATCCAATCCAGTCAGTCCATGCCACCTCAAGGAGAACTATCAAATGATCCTGCTGCTTCTTATGGCACATTGTAATGGCTATTTGTATTTTAACACGGAGGTCTATCGGTAATTGCTGATGTGAACCACGAACAGGTATGATCCTTGTGTACCCGCCATGATTCGCACGCTCGACAATGAACACAAAGTCGAGAGCCTTCAAGCTGAATGGACTGGTCTTGATAGCCACGGAAATGAATAAAGCATGTGTCCAAAAACAGTGTGGTGTTTGGCCATCAGCTTCAAAGTACTTCGAGGGCCGGCTGCCAAAAAAAAAAAAAAAACACAAAGCGACAACCAGCCATCATTTGCCAAAATTAGCATCCCGCAGACAGTAAAATATAATAATGTACATTTTTAGCCCCCGATTAAGATGTAAAGGGCATGGGACTCTGGAGTCTCATTATATTTATTTTTGGTAGATAACTAATTGTTCCAACCTTTTTTCAAAGGTGTGTTATTTTGACCAATTATACCACCACAAATAAGGTTGTTGCACTTTATAAAACAGGAGCACGGGTACCATCCTATGTTATTTTCCTGGGCCATTGTCCCTCTCTCGAAACTCTCGAAGACAAATACCACCTATTGTACAATGCAATATAGCCGATACAATTTCTGAGGTGCCCCTCCCCCCCTCGCCCCCGCCTGGCGCTCAACAAAATATTTTACGATGTAGTTGTAACTGGAAGAATCTTCCTACAGCCATAGCGGGCGTGCTCCCCGAGGTTCCTGGATCTACTGTTTGCGACGGCCCTTGTACGATTGTGTCGAGAGAAGTAGTGCGTGCGTGACTGTCGATTATTTTACGTACGTATGCCTGCTTAACACACCTGGGTACAAGTACACCGAAGACACTTCCCACGAAGGATTATCCAAGGAGGCACGCTCGGCAGAGCGTGCTTAGTCAGCAGTCCCCCGATGCCCATGATGACGTCGATTACTGCGAAGGGCTACGTTGGAATATCTTGGAATCGTGTGTGTGTTTTATGTGATGTTGAATGTAAGATTCAGGGGCGGATTCAGGAATTCTGATCTGGGGACACTTGTCCTGGAGGGGAACGATCTGTCCGGAGGGACTCGACTTCTCTCCTGTGAAGACGCTACCGGCTGAAAGTAATTGCTGAGCTGAAAGACGCTCGGATACATTCGTATCCTAACGTCCCGAAGGGGTGCATTTTTCCAGTCACAACTATGGGAGAGCGGGAGGGGGGACGTGCCTCCAGTTACCCCTGCTGGATTCGCCACTGGTAGCATGTCACTGACAGACCTGACTGTATTGTCCGCAGGCACACACCGGTGTCAAGGGTGCGGTCAGGGACAGCGAGACCCAGCAGCTGACTGTATTGTCCACAGGCACACACCGGTGTCAAGGGTGTGGTC
This sequence comes from Imbricaverruca yamaguchii, assembly GCA_034440575.1. Classification (NCBI taxonomy): domain Eukaryota; kingdom Metazoa; phylum Arthropoda; class Thecostraca; family Neoverrucidae; genus Imbricaverruca; species Imbricaverruca yamaguchii. Next base: position 86,429 of record JAOTOL010000866.1, on the reverse strand, counting down.
AGGGACAGTGTGACCCAGCAGCTGACTGTATTGTCCGCAGGCACACACCGGTGTCAAGGGTGTGGTCAGGGACAGTGTGACCCAGCAGCTGACTGTATTGTCCGCAGGCACACACCGGTGTCAAGGGTGTGGTCAGGGACAGCGTGACCCAGCAGCTGACTGTATTGTCCGCAGGCACACACCGGTGTCAAGGGTGTGGTCAGGACAGTGTGACAAAGCAGCCGACTGTATTGTCCGCAGGCACACACCGGTGTCAAGGGTGTGGTCAGGGACAGCGTGACCCAGCAGCTGACTGTATTGTCCGCAGGCACACACCGGTGTCAAGGGTGCGGTCAGGGACAGCGTGACCCAGCAGCTGACTGTATTGTCCACAGGCACACACCGGTGTCAAGGGTGTGGTCAGGGACAGCGTGACCCAGCAGCTGACTGTATTGTCCGCAGGCACACGCCGGTGTCAAGGGTGTGGTCAGGGACAGTGTGACCCAGCAGCTGACTGTATTGTCCGCAGGCACACACCGGTGTCAAGGGTGTGGTCAGGGACAGTGTGACCTAGCAGCTGACTGTATTGTCCGCAGGCACACACCGGTGTCAAGGGTGTGGTCAGGGACAGTGTGACCCAGCAGCTGACTGTATTGTCCGCAGGCACACACCGGTGTCAAGGGTGTGGTCAGGGACAGTGTGACCCAGCAGCTGACTGTATTGTCCACAGGCACACACCGGTGTCAAGGGTGTGGTCAGGGACAGTGTGACCCATCAGCTGACTGTATTGTCCGCAGGCACACACCGGTGTCAAGGGTGTGGTCAGGGACAGCGTGACCCAGCAGCTGACTGTATTGTCCGCAGGCACACACCGGTGTCAAGGGTGTGGTCACGGACAGTGTGAACCAGCAGCTGACTGTATTGTCCGCAGGCACACACCGGTGTCAAGGGTGTGGTCAAGGACTGTGTGGCCCAGCAGCTGACTGTATTGTCCACAGGCACACACCGGTGTCAAGGGTGTGGTCAGGGACAATGTGACCCAGCAGCTGACTGTATTGTCCACAGGCACACACCGGTGTCAAGGGTGCGGTCAGGGACAGTGTGACCCAGCAGCTGACTGTATTGTCCGCAGGCACACGCCGGTGTCAAGGGTGTGGTCAGGGACAGTCACAACTATGGGGGAGCGGGAGGGGGGACGTGCCTCCAGTTACCCCTGCTGGATTCGCCACTGGTAGCATGTCACTGACAGACCTGACTGTATTGTCCGCAGGCACACACCGGTGTCAAGGGTGCGGTCAGGGACAGTGTGACCCAGCAGCTGACTGTATTGTCCGCAGGCACACGCCGGTGTCAAGGGTGTGGTCAGGGACAGTGTGACCCAGCAGCTGACTGTATTGTCCGCAGGCACACACCGGTGTCAAGGGTGTGGTCAGGGACAGTGTGACCCAGCAGCTGACTGTATTGTCCGCAGGCACACACCGGTGTCAAGGGTGTGGTCAAGGACAGTGTGGCCCAGCAGCTGACTGTATTGTCCACAGGCACACACCGGTGTCAAGGGTGTGGTCAGGGACAGTGTGACCCAGCAGCTGACTGTATTGTCCACAGACACACACCGGTGTCAAGGGTGTGGTCAGGGACAGTGTGACCCAGCAGCCGACTGTATTGTCCGCAGGCACACACCGGTGTCAAGGGTGTGGTCAGGGACAGTGTGACCCGACAGCTGACTGTATTGTCCGCAGGCACACACCGGTGTCAAGGGTGTGGTCAGGGACAGTGTGACCCAGCAGCTGACTGTATTGTCCACAGGCACACACCGGTGTCAAGGGTGTGGTCAGGGACAGTGTGACAAAGCAGCCGACTGTATTGTCCGCAGGCACACACCGGTGTCAAGGGTGCGGCCAGGGACAGTGTGACCCAGCAGCTGACTGTATTGTCCGCAGGCACACACCGGTGTCAAGGGTGTGGTCAGGGACAGTGTGACCCAGCAGCTGACTGTATTGTCCGCAGGCACACACCGGTGTCAAGGGTGTGGTCAGGGACAGTGTGACCCAGCAGCTGACTGTATTGTCCGCAGGCACACACCGGTGTCAAGGGTGCGGTCACGGACAGTGTGACCCAGCAGCCGGTCGCAGGAGCCACGGTACACGTGCGAAACGTCACGCAGGTCAACTCGACGGTGACACTGAGCCGCGACATCCAGCACGACATCACCTCGTGTGAGTGTGGTGTGACTCGTCGGACGCTGGCCAGATGTATGTGGAGAACATCCAGCACGACATCACCTCGTGTGAGTGTAGTGGGACTCGTCGGACGCTGGCCAGATGTATGTGGAGAACATCCAGCACGACATCACCTCGTGTGAGTGTAGTGTGACTCGTCGGACTCTGGCCAGATGTGTGTGGAGAACATCCAGCACGACATCACCTCGTGTGAGTGTAGTGGGACTCGTCGGACGCTGGCCAGATGTGTGTGGAAAACATCCAGCACGACATCACCTCGTGTGAGTGTGGTGTGACTCGTCGGACGCTGGCCAGATGTGTGTGGAGAACATCCAGCACGACATCACCTCGTGTGAGTGTAGTGTGACTCGTCGGACGCTGGCCAGATGTATGTGGAGAACATCCAGCACGACATCACCTCGTGTGAGTGTGGTGACTCGTCGGACGCTGGCCAGATGTGTGTGGAGAACATCCAGCACGACATCACCTCGTGTGAGTGTGGTGTGACTCGTCGGACGCTGGCCAGATGTGTGTGGAGAACATGCAGCACGACATCACCTCGTGTGAGTGTAGTGTGACTCGTCGGACGCTGGCCAGATGTGTGTGGAGAACATCCAGCACGACATCACCTCGTGTGAGTGTAGTGTGACTCGTCGGACGCTGGCCAGATGTGTGTGGAGAACATCCAGCACGACATCACCTCGTGTGAGTGTAGTGTGACTCGTCGGACGCTGGCCAGATGTGTGTGGAGAACATCCAGCACGACATCACCTCGTGTGAGTGTAGTGTGACTCGTCGGACGCTGGCCAGATGTGTGTGGAGAACATCCAGCACGACATCACCTCGTGTGAGTGTAGTGTGACTCGTCGGACGCTGGCCAGATGTGTGTGGAGAACATCCAGCACGACATCACCTCGTGTGAGTGTGGTGTGACTCGTCGGACGCTGGCCAGATGTGTGTGGAGAACATCCAGCACGACATCACCTCGTGTGAGTGTGGTGTGACTCGTCGGACGCTGGCCAGATGTGTGTGGAGAACATCCAGCACGACATCACCTCGTGTGAGTGTGACTGTCGGAGCTGCAGATGTGTGGGGACACCCTCTTGAGTGTGGTGTGACTGCGGACGCTGGCCAGATGTGTGTGGAGAACATCCAGCACGACATCACCTCGTGTGAGTGTAGGTGTGACTCGTCGGACGCTGGCCAGATGTGTGTGGAGAACATCCAGCACGACATCACCTCGTGTGAGTGTGGTGTGACTCGTCGGACGCTGGCCAGATGTGTGTGGAGAACATCCAGCACGACATCACCTCGTGTGAGTGTAGGTGTGACTCGTCGGACGCTGGCCAGATGTGTGTGGAGAACATCCAGCACGACATCACCTCGTGTGAGTGTGGTGTGACTCGTCGGACGCTGGCCAGATGTGTGTGGAGAACATCCAGCACGACATCACCTCGTGTGAGTGTGGTGTGACTCGTCGGACGCTGGCCAGATGTGTGTGGAGAACATCCAGCACGACATCACCTCGTGTGAGTGTAGTGTGACTCGTCGGACGCTGGCCAGATGTGTGTGGAGAACATCCAGCACGACATCACCTCGTGTGAGTGTAGTGTGACTCGTCGGACGCTGGCCAGATGTGTGTGGAGAACATCCAGCACGACATCACCTCGTGTGAGTGTAGTGTGACTCGTCGGACGCTGGCCAGATGTGTGTGGAGAACATCCAGCACGACATCACCTCGTGTGAGTGTAGTGTGACTCGTCGGACGCTGGCCAGATGTGTGTGGAGAACATCCAGCACGACATCACCTCGTGTGAGTGTAGTGTGACTCGTCGGACGCTGGCCAGATGTGTGTGGAGAACATCCAGCACGACATCACCTCGTGTGAGTGGCGGACTGGAAGTGTGGGAGAACATCCACACGTTCTCGTCGGACGCTGGCCAGATGTGTGTGACCCGACATCACCTCGTGTGAGTGTAGTGTGACTCGTCGGACGCTGGCCAGATGTGTGTGGAGAACATCCAGCACGACATCACCTCGTGTGAGTGTGGTGTGACTCGTCGGACGCTGGCCAGATGTGTAGAACATCCAGCACGACATCACCCCGTTCGGACGCTGGCCAGATGTGTGTGGAGAACATCCAGCACGACATCACCTCGTGTGAGTGTGGTGTGACTCGTCAGACGCTGGCCAGATGTGTGTGAGAACATCCAGCACGACATCACCTCGTGTGGTGTGTGACTCGTCGGACGCTGGCCAGATGTGTGTGGAGAACATCCAGCACGACATCACCTCGTGTGAGTGTAGTGTGACTCGTCGGACGCTGGCCAGATGTGTGTGGAGAACATCCAGCACGACATCACCTCGTGTGAGTGTGGTGTGACTCGTCGGACGCTGGCCAGATGTGTGTGGAGAACATCCAGCACGACATCACCTCGTGTGAGTGTGGTGTGACTCGTCGGACGCTGGCCAGATGTGTGTGGAGAACATCCAGCACGACATCACCTCGTGTGAGTGTAGTGTGACTCGTCGGACGCTGGCCAGATGTGTGTGGAGAACATCCAGCACGACATCACCTCGTGTGAGTGTGGTGTGACTCGTCGGACGCTGGCCAGATGTGTGTGGAGAACATCCAGCACGACATCACCTCGTGTGAGTGTAGTGTGACTCGTCGGACGCTGGCCTGATGTGTGTGGAGAACATCCAGCACGACATCACCTCGTGTGAGTGTGGTGTGACTCGTCGGACGCTGGACAGATGTGTGTGGAGAACATCCAGCACGACATCACCTCGTGTGAGTGTGGTGTGACTCGTCGGACGCTGGCCAGATGTGTGTGGAGAACATCCAGCACGACATCACCTCGTGTGAGTGTGGTGTGACTCGTCGGACGCTGGCCAGATGTGCGGAGATGCTTCTCATACCAGTAACCACTTTGAGGCTGTTGTTCTCCACCGTCAAAAGCCAACACAGGGCGTACAGGGCGATGGAAGACAGACGTTGGAAGTGAATTGAAAAGCTGACTTTGGTCTATCGTTGGTCTAGGGCAGTCTACCAGCTTTTGACGAGGTGTTAACCATATGGATGTTGCATGTTTATAATTAACGGTCGGATAGTGATCTTATGACAGCGTGTTACAGCCGGTGACGGTGATAATTTGACGGCGTGTTACAGCCGGTGACGGTGACCATTTGACGGTGTGTTACAGCCGGTGACGGTGATAATTTGACGGTGTGTTACAGTCCGTGACGGTGACTATTACCGTCTGCTGACCCCGGGGCAGTACGAGGTGACCGTCACCGCCCCCGGCTACGTCACCAGAAGCCAGCGTGTGCACGTGACCAATCCTAAGCACACCGAGGCCATCGTGGTGAACTTCAGCCTCGACCCCGATACTAGCGCTCCCGCGCTGGACGGCAAAATGCAGAACTACGAGGTAAGCGGGTACTGCGTAGGTGGCGTGTGGTGCAGTGCTCACGGAGCAGACCCATACCCTGAACAGAAGTCCACGGCTGGGATTTTATTTAGTTGATTTCAAGGGGTCGACGTCGTCAGCGATTTATTTGGCCTCGAAATATGTGTGGGGGGAGGGGGTGTTCCAGGAATATTCCAATAGTGTCAGCCAAGGCAATAGAACCTCAAAGTCAGCAAATAGGGACAGCAGTAGTTCAAGGAGGCAGAGTGATAGTTCATCTAGCGATAAAAGAACTCAGCATGAAAAAGCCAAAGATGGTTATGGAGCATTTGTTAAGTGTATGATGTTTAATGCTCAGAGTATCCGATCCAAATTTGATGAGTTCAAGTGTTATGTTGGTGAGGAGGAACCAGATTTTGTTTGCATTACGGAGGCATGGGTCAGTGAAGTGTATTTTGGAGATAACTTGCAGGACTATGAGATCCAGGGATACAATATGTTTTCGTGCAATAGGGGTCCAGAAATGAAAGGGGTGGTGTAATGCTCTATGTCAATAGCTTATTCAGCTCTCAAAAAGTAGCAGGTGGGGATAAAAATGTGTCTGTGGAGTCCATTTCGCTTGATGTCACTGTAGGAAAAGGCAACAGCAATACTCTGAGGATAGGAGCTTTCTACCGATCAGGAACCCTGCCACATTCTCAGCAACTGGAGCTTGATAAGGTGATTTGTGAGGAAATCGGTAGAAACTTTCAGAGGAAGTGCCTTATTCTTGGTGACTTTAATCTAAAAGGTTATGAAAATGTTGGTGTTGGCTCCCCATCATGCAAAATGTTTAAGAAATGCCTTGAAGAGGACTTGTTCTTACACCAGTTTGTGTCGGAACCTACCAGGCATGGCCCATTCTTGGACCTTGTATTCTCGGATTTAAGTGACTTGGTTCAAGACTTAACTGTAGGGAAAACTCTGGGAAGAAGTGACCATAACATAGTTAGATTGAAGGCACATGTAGGGGAGATTATTAAGGATAATTTGGCAAAGGTTTCAAATTTCAACAGAGCAGACTTTGACTGTATGAGAGTGGCTTTAAGTGCCATCAGATGGGAAGAAGAATTATCCAATTTAAATGCCTGTGAAAGGTAGGAAAAGTTAAAATCTTACTTGAATGAAATTCAGATTAGACATGTCCCCCAAAAGCAAAGTCGCAAAAGAAGGGTAGGAAAGCCAGCATGGCTTACACTAGACTTGATAAAAGCAATTAAGGCTAGGAAAACTGTATTTAGAGTCTTTAAAGAAGCCTCAAATCTAAAGGCGTATCGAATCTAAAGGCGTATCGAAAAGCTAGACACTGTGAAGCAAAAAACCAGAGCAGCAAAGCGAGCAAAAGAACTTGATTTAGCTAGAAACTGTAATGGGGACAGTAAAAAGTTCTTTAGTTTCTACAAGCTGAGTAAAGTTTCTAGCACAATTGGTCCACTGGAAGTAAACGGGACTACATTGGGTGAGGATAGTGAGATGGTTGAGGAGCTGAGGAAGCAGTTTAAATCAGTGTTTACATTGGAAGATATGACCAATCTGCCGACCGTACACCATAGTTTAGGGACATGGGATCTGACAAATTATTTTGATTTCATTGATAGTGATGTTGTTTACAATCATATCAGGAAAATAAAACAAGGCAGCAGGGCCTGATGATATTTATGCTAGGGTGTTGCGGGAAACTGAAAAGGAACTGGCATTTCCACTTAGTATAATACTTTGTAGATAAGTTTCACAAAATGAAATTCCAATCGCTTGGAAAAGGGTAAATGTAGTTCCTATTTTCAAGAAGGGAGAAAGAGGAAAAGTTGAAAACTATTGGCCAGTAAGTCTCACATCCCTAGTCTTCAAGGTACTCGAATCAATTATCAAGGATATAATAGTTAGTTATCTGGAAGGTAGCAGATTGATTCAAGATACTCAACATGGGTTTAGAAAAGGACGATCGTGTCTCACAAACCTCTTGGACTTTTTGAACTTCGCCACAGAACAATTTGATCAGGGAAATCAGGTTGATGTAGCATATCTTGACTTTAGTAAGGCCTTTGTGGCTCAACAGGAGAATGACTAAGGTGTTATTCTAAACACAAAATTGGGGGCATCAGAACAGACAAAGGAAGCTAGGAAGAAGGCACTGAGAGTGCTCGGGGCAATAAATAGGAATGTATCGTACAGAAGTGAGGAAGTCATCAGAAAGCTTTACTGTGCATATGGCAGGCCACATTTGGAATACTGCATCCAAGCTTGGTCTCCTAGCTATGAAAAAGTTTGTTGGCTTTTAGAGAGAGTACAAAAGAGGGCTACAAAAAAGGTTAATGGTATAAGCAACCTGGCATATGAGGAAAGATTGGAGAAATTTAATATGTTTTCACTCAGATATAGAAGACTGGGAGGAGATCTTATCGAGGTCTGGAGAGGGGATATCTTGGGGAAATGCTTGAATTTAACAGAAATGATGCAATTAGAGGTCATCAATTCAAAAAGAAAAGTTAACCACTGCAGAACAAGGTTAAGACAGATTTTCTTCACCAACAGGGTAGTAGAACACTGGAACCAGCTGCCAGAAACCATTGTCAGTAGCAGCACATTGAACATGTTTAAAAACAGCATAGACAATCATTATAAGAATAGAGGGCTTGTTTTTCAGTATTACAGGGAGGGCTGATTGACATATTTGGTGGGCAACTGGTTGAGTGTACACAGTGCAACCAAGAAGGGCCCTTGTGGCTCATAGTTGCGCTATGAGCCACAAGGGCCATAGTTGCGCTATTATGTCTTAATGTCTTTATATCTTTATTTGCGGCTCACAAATATATTTTTATTACATTTACCTTTTATTGTGCTACAAAGCGAGCTCCACCTGAAAACCAGAGCCCACTGACGTGGTGCGTTTGTGCTGTCGCAAGACATGTTCCATCTGAAGACCTGTCCCCACTGACACGGTGTGTTCTCGGTGTTGCAGAGCGAGTACGATACGGACGCGAGTTATCCGAACCCGCCTGAGGCGGGGTCAAGGCCTGAGGCGGGGTCAAGGTCGGCCCGTCTCGAGGCGATCCGCCGCAGCTGGATCAGCTCCCTGTACGGCCAGGGTGGCGGCCAGTGAACGCTGTCCGTTGCAGTGAACGCTGTCCGTTGTTGGCCGAAGATCACCCATTCCTGCACAACGGCCAAGTGTGCGGCCATGTCTCGGGATCGCTGCTTCTACCAAAATCCCACGAAAAAAAATCCCACGAAAATTTGCACTTGTGTTGCGTTGGCGCACGGGTTGATGTGCTGTATGTTTTCCTGCCCTGTAGCGATTTCGGACTCGGTAAGTCAGCCCTGCATCGGCCCGACCGACGCAACAGTGCCCAGAGATCGGCGTTCGCCCTAACTGGAGATTCCACTGGGATTGGTTCAAATCCATGCTACGTGGCTGAATCATGGAGGCTTGTGTAAATTCCTGAAGAATTGATGTTTTCTGTCGGCGTTTTCAATCGCCACGTTTTTCTGTCCCCGGCCTGTGCCAGTTGCAGGCAGAACTGACGCGACCATGTGCAGCAATGTGTGCTCAGTTGCAAACAACAATTTCATCACGAAAACGACATCGGAGACTGCGAAAAGTCTTAAATAAGCAGTGTTATTTAGTCACGCAGACTACAGTATAACGTGGTTTGCGAACAAATCTCCAGAAAAGAGAGCTGACGTGCACTTCAGTCAAGACCATACCAGCAAGAGACCTGCACAAGAAGGTTCCTTACGGGCATATACTACCTGGCAGGACGTTCGCTACCCAGACAGGACGTACGCTACCCAGACAGGACGTACGATACCCAGACAAGACGTACGATACCCAGACAGGACGTACGATACCCAGACAGGACGTACGATACCCAGACAGGACGTACGATACCCAGACAGAACGCACAATACCCAGACAGGACGTACGATACCCAGACAGGACGTACGATACCCAGACAGTAGGTACGATACCCAGACAGGACGTACGACACCCATACAGGACGTATGATACCCAGACAGGACGTTCGCTACCCAGACAGGACGTACAATACCCAGACAGGACGTACGATACCCAGACAGGACGTACGATACCCAGACAGGACGTACGCTGCCCAGACAGGACGTACGATACCCAGACAAGACTACGATACCCAGACAGGGCGTACGATACCCAGACAGGACGTACGATACCCAGACAAGACTACGATACCCAGACAGGACGTACGATACCCAGACAGGACGTACGATACCCAGACAAGACTACGATACCCAGACAGGACGTACGATACCCAGACAAGACTACGATACCCAGACAGGACGTACGATACCCAGACAAGACTACGATACCCATACAGGGCGTACAATACCCAGAGAGGAGGTACGATACCCAGACAGGACGTACGATACCCAGACAGGACGTACGATACCCAGACAGGACGTACGATACCCAGACAGGACGTACGCTGCCCAGACAGGACGTACGATACCCAGACAGTAGGTACGATACCTAGACAGTAGGTACGATACCCAGGCAGGACGTACGCTACCCAGGCAGGACGTACGATACCCAGACAGAACGCACAATACCCAGACAAGACTACGATACCCAGACAGGACGTACGCTACCCAGACAGGACGTACGATACCCAGACAGGACGTACGCTGCCCAGACAGGACGTACGATACCCAGACAGTAGGTACGATACCCAGGCAGGACGTACGCTACCCAGGCAGGACGTACGATACCCAGACAGAACGCATAATACCCAGACAAGACTACGATACCCAGACAGGACGTTCGCTACCCAGGCAGGACGTACGCTACCCAGACAGGACGTACGATACCCAGACAGGACGTACGATACCCAGACAAGACTACGATACCCAGACAGGACGTACGATACCCAGACAGGACGTACGATACCCAGAGAGGAGGTACGATACCCAGACAGGACGTACGATACCCAGACAGGACGTACGTTACCCAGACAAGACTACGATACCCAGACTGGACGTACGATACCCAGACAGGACGTACGATACCCAGACAGGACGTACGCTACACAGGCAGGACGTACGATACCCAGACAGGACGTACGATACCCAGACAGGACGTACGCTACCCAGGCAGGACGTACGATATCCAGACAGAACGCACAATACCCAGACAAGACTACGATACCCAGACAGGACGTACGATACCCAGACAGGACGTACGCTACCCAGACAGGACGTACGATACCCAGACAGGACGTACGATACCCAGACAGGACGTACGCTACCCAGACAGGACGTACGCTACCCAGACAGTACGTACGATACCCAGACAGGACTTACGATACCCAGACAGGACGTACGATACCCAGACAGGACGTACGCTACCCAGGCAGGACGTACGATACCCAGACAGAACGCACAATACCCAGACAAGACTACGATACCCAGACAGGACGTACGATACCCAGACAAGACTACGATACCCAGACAGGACGTACGCTACCCAGGCAGGACGTACGATACCCAGACAGGACGTACGCTACCCAGACAGGACGTACGATACCCAGACAGGACGTACGTTACCCAGGCAGGACGTACGATATCCAGACAGAACGCACAATACCCAGACAAGACTACGATACCCAGACAGGACGTACGATACCCAGACAGGACGTACGCTACCCAGGCAGGACGTACGATACCCAGACAGGACGTACGATACCCAGACAGGACGTACGCTACCCAGGCAGGACGTACGATACCCAGACAGAACGCACAATACCCAGACAAGACTACGATACCCAGACAGGACGTACGATACCCAGACAGAACGCACAATACCCAGAGAGGACGCACAATACCCAGACAGGACTATGATACCCAGACAGTAGGTACGATACCCAGACAGGACGTACGACACCCAGACAGGACGTATGATACCCAGACAGGACGTACGATACCCAGACAGTAGGTACGATACCCAGACAGTAGATACGATACCCAGACAGGACGTACGACACCGAGACAGGACGTACGATACCCAGACAGGACGTACGACACACAGACAGGGCGTACGATACCCAGACAGGACGTACGATACCCATACAGGCCGTACAATACCCAGAGAGGAGGTACGATACCCAGACAGGACGTACGATACCCAGACAGGACGTACGATACCCAGACAGGACGTACGATACCCAGACAGGGCGTACAATACCCAGAGAGGAGGTACGATACCCAGACAGGACGTACGATACCCAGACAGGACGTACGATACCCAGACAGGACGTACTATACCCAGACAGGACGTACGATACCCAGACAGGACGTACGATACCCAGACAAGACTACGATACCCAGACAGGACGTACGATACCCAGACAGGACGTACGATACCCAGAGAGAGGTACGATACCCAGACAGGACGTACGATACCCAGACAGGACGTACGTTACCCAGACAAGACTACGATACCCAGACTGGACGTACGATACCCAGACAGGACGTACGATACCCAGACAGGACGTACGCTACACAGGCAGGACGTACGATACCCAGACAGGACGTACGATACCCAGACAGGACGTACGCTACCCAGGCAGGACGTACGATATCCAGACAGAACGCACAATACCCAGACAAGACTACGATACCCAGACAGGACGTACGATAACCAGACAGGACGTACGCTACCCAGACAGGACGTACGATACCCAGACAGGACGTACGATACCCAGACAGGACGTACGCTACCCAGACAGGACGTACGCTACCCAGACAGTACGTACGATACCCAGACAGGACTTACGATACCCAGACAGGACGTACGATACCCAGACAGGACGTACGCTACCCAGGCAGGACGTACGATACCCAGACAGAACGCACAATACCCAGACAAGACTACGATACCCAGACAGGACGTACGATACCCAGACAAGACTACGATACCCAGACAGGACGTACGCTACCCAGGCAGGACGTACGATACCCAGACAGGACGTACGATACCCAGACAGGACGTACGATACCCAGACAGGACGTACGTTACCCAGGCAGGACGTACGATATCCAGACAGAACGCACAATACCCAGACAAGACTACGATACCCAGACAGGACGTACGATACCCAGACAGGACGTACGATACCCAGACAGGACGTACGATACCCAGACAGGACGTACGATACCCAGACAGGACGTACGCTACCCAGGCAGGACGTACGATACCCAGACAGAACGCACAATACCCAGACAAGACTACGATACCCAGACAGGACGTACGATACCCAGACAGAACGCACAATACCCAGAGAGGACGCACAATACCCAGACAGGACTATGATACCCAGACAGTAGGTACGATACCCAGACAGGACGTACGACACCCAGACAGGACGTATGATACCCAGACAGGACGTACGATACCCAGACAGTAGGTACGATACCCAGACAGTAGATACGATACCCAGACAGGACGTACGACACCGAGACAGGACGTACGATACCCAGACAGGACGTACGACACCCAGACAGGGCGTACGATACCCAGACAGGACGTACGATACCCATACAGGCCGTACAATACCCAGAGAGGAGGTACGATACCCAGACAGGACGTACGATACCCAGACAGGACGTACGATACCCAGACAGGACGTACGATACCCAGACAGGGCGTACAATACCCAGAGAGGAGGTACGATACCCAGACAGGACGTACGATACCCAGACAGGACGTACTATACCCAGACAGGACGTACGATACCCAGACAGTAGGTACGATACCCAGACAGGACGTACGATACCCAGACATGACGTACGACACCCAGACAGGACGTACGATACCCAGACAGGACGTACAATACCCAGAGAGGAAGTACGATACCCAGACAGGACGTACGATACCCAGACAGGACGTACGATACTCTGGCACTCGGCCGTACTATACCCAAGTTGGTGCCAGTGTTCCGATGTTCGCGTGCCAGTATGAGAAGGTACGTGATTGGTGACTGTGGAGGTTCCTGCTGTTATACTGGCCCAGTCCGTGCTGACCAGCATTATTTTCGTCAATATGTATGCTGGGTTGTCACGATGTGTGTTGTGCGCGATCCTCCCCCAGTCATCGTTTGGTGCTGCAGGGCCCGTCTGGTGCTGCAGGGCCCGTCTGGTGCCGCAGGGCCCGTCTGGTGCTGCAGGGCCCGTCTGGTGCCGCAGGGCCCGTCTGGTGCTGCAGGGCCCACCTGGTGCTGCAGGGCCCGTCTGGTGCTGCAGGGCCCGTCTGGTGCTGCAGGGCCCGTCTGGTGCCGCAGGGCCCGTCTGGTGCCCAGGGCCCGTCTGGTGCTGCAGGGCCCGTCTGGTGCTGCAGGGCCCGTCTGGTGCTGCAGGGCCCGTCTGGTGCTGCAGGGCCCGTCTGGTGCTGCAGGGCCCACCTGGTGCTGCAGGGCCCGTCTGGTGCTGCAGGGCCCGTCTGGTGCTGCAGGGCCCGTCTGGTGCTGCAGGGCCCGTCTGGTGCTGCAGGGCCCGTCTGGTGCTGCAGGGCCCGTCTGGTGCTGCAGGGCCCGTCTGGTGCTGCAGGGCCCGTCTGGTGCGGCAGGGCCCGTCTGGTGCTGCAGGGCCCGTCTGGTGCCTCAGGGCCCGTCTCGTCCTGCAGCACGCTGTGTCGGTAAACGAACTCCAATCGAATTTTGCACGTCAGTCGTAAGAATGGACGGAACTCTACAATACACGCTTACGTGCAGGCACCCTCAGCAAAGGTAACGTGGAACGTGTGCTTTACACTGGTTTTTCAGTCCATTGAGGAAACTCCTGTTTGTGGTTTCTAATTGCATTCTTCGGCCTGTTAATGTAGATATGTATCGGACGTCATGTTGCTGGAAATAGTCGCCAGTGCCTGGTGCAATGTTACTCTTTCCGCCGACTGTTACATATGTCTGCTATGATGATGTGTTGTCAGTAAGGTATCGTTAGTCTTGACACTTACACCTCCACAAAACTGTGACAATATAAAGCACAGCTCAAGCAGCATCACGCACACAAAGAGTGTTTTTGTCCGTGCGCTCCGTGTCCTCGCCTGGCCCGAATGACCTCCATTGACCTCGTTTGAGGTTTGTTCTGTGAACTAGAAGTCGGCCAGGCAAGTCACCCGGTACTTTCGCAAGACGTCCCACACCTTTAGTCTGGACACACGACACTGCAGCAAGACGTCCCACACCTTTAGTCTGGACACACGGGACTGCAGCAAGACGTCCCACACCTTTAGTCTGGACACACGACACTGCAGCAAGACGTCCCACACCTTTAGTCTGGACACACGACACTGCAGCAAGACGTCTCACACCTTTAGTCTGGACACACGACACTGCAGCAAGACGTCTCACACCTTTAGTCTGGACACACGACACTGCAGCAAGACGTCTCACACCTTTAGTCTGGACACACGACACTGCAGCAAGACGTCCCACACCTTTAGTCTGGACACACGACACTGCAGCAAGACGTCCCACATCTTTAGTCTGGACACACGACACTGCAGCAAGACGTCCCACACCTTTAGTCCGGACACACGAGACTGCAGCAAGACGTCCCACACCTTTAGTCTGGACACACGACACTGCAGCAAGACGTCTCACACCTTTAGTCCGGACACACGACGCTGCAGCAAGACGTCCCACACCTTTAGTCTGGACACACGACACTGCAGCAAGACGTCCCACACCTTTAGTCTGGACACACGACACTGCAGCAAGACGTCCCACACCTTTAGTCCGGACACACGACGCTGCAGCAAGACGTCCCACACCTTTAGTCTGGACACACGACACTGCAGCAAGACGTCCCACACCTTTAGTCTGGACACACGGGACTGCAGCAAGACGTCCCACACCTTTAGTCTGGACATACGAAACTGCAGCAAAACGTCCCACACTTTTAGTCTGGACACACGAGACTGCAGCAAGACGTCCCACACCTTTAGTCTGGACACACGAGACTGCAGCAAAACGTCCCACACCTTTAGTCCGGACAAACGACACTGCAGCAAGACGTCCCACATCTTTAGTCTGGCCACACGAGATTGCAGCAGGACGTCCCACACCTTTAGTCCGGACACACGACGCTGCAACAATACGTTGTCATGTTCACATCATATTCGCATTCAGTGACGAGTTCACCAGCGGCGTATTTCTATTGGCATCGGGATCCAGGGACATTATGATCGTTCGAATCAATCACCACAAATGCTTCTGCCTGGACTGAACACACTGGAAGGAACTACATAGGTCTCACATTATCACTTTAGCGGCCAAGGCTCAACGCAACCCAGTTTTTTTTCGATGGCATCCAATTATTCTTAGTTTTCACCGAAACCTACCCAAATATGGTAGACTTATTAGATGGCGATATTAAAGCGATACCTACCGAACGCGAAGTTCGGTTGCTATCGCTTCAATTTGCTTAAAATGGTCGTCATTCGACGTGGCTTGATATACAGTATCAGAAGGCATCAGGAGCAATCGAATTATTTTTCAAGGACGAAGGCCAAGCTGATCCTTTGGTCGCTTTTTCCATTTCTCTCAAGCTCATCCAAACCTGGTATCAAGCAATAAGCAGTGAAGAACACTCGAGTAACATTTGAAACCGAGACACGTCAAGGTTAAAGGTTTGGCTGGGCTCTCCGATTTCCTCGTGTTCCGACGTTTTGGCTTCAATTTGCAGGAAATGGGTGTCATTCGTGTTGTGTCATTCATTTTGTCCTGTTGTGCAGTATCAAGAATTCGATATTGCGAAATAATCTCGATGGGTTAAAATTGAAGCTGATTTCTTCGGTCGCCTCACAATTTTTTTGGTGACGCCCAAGCCTATTCAGACCCACTATCAAACGACAGCCCATGGCGAACCCTCTAGTAACATTTTAAACCAGCTTATGTCGAGGTCAAATCTCGAGGTCAAAGACTAATTTCTTCTTTTTCGAGGTCCTCGCGATGGGTTCAATGTGCAGTTCAATTTGTAGTCGTCGATACGGGTTCAGTTCATCAAGTACTGGTATTCAATTCAAGTCATAATCAAGTACTGGCATCAAGCATTAGCGCGTGGTGTACCTCGAGTAACATTTCAAGCCGTGGCATGTCAATGTCAAACCACGCGACCGAAGGTTAGCTTAAGTTGTTCGAAGTACTCGCACCTCATCCCTATGTCTGAAATTGTCGTCAAGTGGAGTCACTCGACGTGCCGTGTGGTGGTACTCCAGCAAACTGTTCAAAAATCATATCAATTTCCAAAGTGAATGGTTAAACTCATTCTCCAATCGCCCCGCGTTTCTTCGTTATGTCCCAAAACTAGCCATGGTTGGTATCAAGAGATAGCCCATAGGCAACCCTGGAGTAACATTTCAACCCAGAACATGTCAGATGTAGCCTCAAGACCAAAGGTTAGAATAGTTTTTAGAGTCCTCGCGTTTCGTTGCTATGACTTCAATTTGCATTGTGTGGGTCTCATTTGACGTGTCTTGCCGTACGGTATCAGAATGTTGAGATGTCGAAATAATTAAAATGTGTCGAAGGTCCGGGCTGTGTACAATAATTGAGTGTAAAAGGAATGGGGGGTCAAATCCACTTTTGTTTGCAGCCGTTGTGATAGCAATACTCGTATCCTATATGACTGCCATGACCTATACCATGACTACCGTCCTATATGACTACCGGTCTGGGCAACGTACGTACCTTCCATGTGGGGTTCCCATGAAATCCGCCATAACCCGCCCAGGTGGTGCTCTCATCGTCTGGTTTTAATTATGCTGCTACATTGCTGTTCCTGACCTGTAAAATATAGAACTTTTCAAATTGTCCGCTTTCCTCTTAATGGTTCAACGGAATTTATCAAATTTGCAAGAGAAGCCACACGTGAATATGCACAATTTTATAACTAGCTGGAGTTCATAACCTCGAGAGAGCAACGTTGTAATCAGGGGTAGATTCAGGAATTGCCATGGGGTCACTTGTCTGGAGGGGCGCCATTTCTTTGGAACGGCGCCACTGCGAAAGCACCCGGTGAGGCGCATCTGGGTGCAAAATTTGAGGGGGTGGGTTGCACTCGGCCTTTCCTGAAGGGACGCCTTTCCTTCTAACGGGGTGCATTTCTATTTCATATGTGAGCCTCCATCTGAAAAAATAGAGCGGGTACATTGGAACGTTGTGAGAAGGACGCCTCCTCGCGGCCTGAGTTACGCACATTCCATGGGGGGGGGGGGTGCATGCCCTCAGTGCCACACCCTTTATCCGCCTTGGTTGCCATTGGATCTAAATGTGCCCCGCAAAACAGGAAAGCATGGTAAAGGTAATTATATGTCCATATTTGCTACCATTAAACCATCGTCAATTTTTTTTCTGCTACAGGAGGGCAACGTTCATACTTACAGCATTGCTCCATGGTGATCGTGAAGTCGGGTATAGCACATACGACATGAAGCTGGATGTTCATAAGCGGTGATAAGTAAACTTGCTAATTTCGACGTAACTTTTAATCTACAAAATGTAATTGTTAACAATAGTAAATCCGACACATTGATATACATCAAATATTGAATTGAAGTGGCTGAAAATGACATTGAAAAAGTAGTGGCTGAAATCCAACTATTTTTTTTCTGGGGAGAGATGGGAGGCGGGGCTATGTCCCTCTATCCTGTTCAAACTTACTGCGTCCCTGGTTTGTCCCCCTTCAATTTCCAATCCGTGGTTACATCCACGCTGGCGAGTGAGTTGCTGCTGATCAACATGACCTGGTGGGGAAGATGCTGCTGGACCGGATGTTCGGGTGAAGAAGATGCTGCTGGTCCAGATGTTCGGGTGGAGAAGATGCTGCTGGTTCAGATGTTCGGGTGGAGAAGATGCTGCTGGTCAGGATGTTCGGGAAGAGAAGATGCAGCTGATCTGGATGATCTGGTGAGGAAGATGCTACTGGTCAAGACGACCTGGTGCTGAGGATGTGGCTGGTCGAAATTACCTGGCAGGGGTGGGTGGGGTGCAGCCGGTCATCCAGCCCCCTTGAAAATTTTCAGGATCCACCACTGCTTCAAGCTCTGAACTTTTTGTTCAGAAGCTGGAGCCCTGATGCCATTATATCTGCTTTTAGGATGTTCTACCACACGTGGTAAACACAGTTTCTCTAGAAATGGCTTGGAAAAATTGTTATTATTTCCGCATATACAAACATCCGAACGACGGGATAAGTATAGAACTTCTAGAGTGTGCGGGACACGAGTAAGAGAGGGGTGGGACTGTATCGTGTTCATGTGCACACATTTCGTCGGATTTTGTTTAGCCGAAGACGTACCGAAGGTGCTTTTTTGGTTGTAAAAAATGTTCAGCGGGGGGGGAAGGGTTGCACGCGAAAGTTCCTGAGCTGGCTTCCTGCCCTGCCAGAAATGCCACCTTTCCATAGGGGAGGGGGGACATGCCTTAGTGCTCCCTCTCCTTGTGTCCGCTCCTGAACACAGGGAGGGGGAATTTCATAATAGACCCTGAATGGAACTGGCTAGCAAGCACCAAAGTTGAATGTGGACGGTTACATTGATTTTCGCACCAGAAGCGCAGCCGCAGGACTAAGGGTGCTCTAGCCCTCCTGAGGTGCAGAAGGTCTCCCGAAGAGGGGAGCAGAAGGCAACCGGCCGCCACAGAATGCTCCCAACCACCACAGGAGGCCTCCTATCGACACAGAAGGCTCCATAGGGGTGCAGGAGACCTCATAACGTCACGGGGCCTCTCGTTTCACGTACCATGCATGCCACAGGAGGCCTGTCACGAAAAGGAGGCCTCCTGGCTAAGACAGGAGGCCCCACGGCCACGAGGGGTCCCACGATCACTGCAAGAGGCCTGCAGGAGGCCCCATGGCTTCGACAGCAGGCCCCATGACCACCAAAGGAGACCCCATGTCATTGCAAGAGGCCACGTGGCCACTAAAAGGTCACACGGCCACTACAGGCCACATGGTCGCTGCAGAAGATCCAATGGTCGCCACAGGAGGCAATGCGGTCGCTACAGAAGGTCTTGTGGTCGCTACAGGAGGTCTTGTGGTCGCTACAGAAGGTCTTGTGGTCGCTACAGGAGGTCTTGTGGTCGCCACAGAAGGTCTTGTGGTCGCCACAGGAGGCGATATGGTCGCTACAGGTCTTGTGGTCGCTACAGAAGGTCTTGTGGTCGCTACAGGAGGTCTTGTGGTCGCCACAGAAGATCTTGTGGTCGCTACAGGAGATCTTGTGGTCGCCACAGGAGGCGATATGGTCGCCACAGGAGGCGATATGGTCGCCACAGGAGGCCGTGCGATCGCTACAGAAGGTCTTGTGGTCGCTACAGGAGGTCTTGTGGTCGCCACAGGAGTCGATATGGTCGCCACAGGAGGCGATATGGTCGCTACAGAAGGTCTTGTGGTCGCTGCAGAAGATCCAATGGTCGCCACAGGAGGCCGTGCGATCGCTACAGAAGGTCCTGTGGTCGCTACAGAAGGTCTTGTGGTCGCCACAGGAGTCGATATGGTCGCTACAGAAGGTCTTGTGGTCGCCACAGGAGTCGATATGGTCGCTGCAGAAGGTCTTGTGGTCTCTACAGGTCTTGTGGTCGCTACAGGTCTTGTGGTCGCCACAGGAGTCGATATGGTCGCTACAGAAGGTCTTGTGGTCGCCACAGGAGTCGATATGGTCGCTGCAGAAGGTCTTGTGGTCTCTACAGGTCTTGTGGTCTCTACAGGTCTTGTGGTCGCTACAGGTCTTGTGGTCGCTACAGGTCTTGTGGTCGCTACAGGTCTTGTGGTCGCTACAGGTCTTGTGGTCGCTACAGAAGGTCTTGTGGTCGCCACAGGAGTCGATATGGTCGCTGCAGAAGGTCTTGTGGTCTCTACAGGTCTTGTGGTCGCTACAGGTCTTGTGGTCGCTACAGGTCTTGTGGTCTCTACAGGTCTTGTGGTCGCTACAGGTCTTGTGGTCTCTACAGGTCTTGTGGTCGCTACAGGTCTTGTGGTCTCTACAGGTCTTGTGGTCTCTGCAGGTCTTGTGGTCGCTACAGGTCTTGTGGTCGCTACAGGTCTTGTGGTCGCCACAGGAGTCGATATGGTCGCTGCAGAAGGTCTTGTGGTCTCTACAGGTCTTGTGGTCGCTACAGGTCTTGTGGTCGCTACAGGTCTTGTGGTCTCTACAGGTCTTGTGGTCGCTACAGGTCTTGTGGTCTCTACAGGTCTTGTGGTCGCTACAGGTCTTGTGGTCTCTACAGGTCTTGTGGTCTCTGCAGGTCTTGTGGTCGCTACAGGTCTTGTGGTCTCTACAGGTCTTGTGGTCTCTGCAGGTCTTGTGGTCGCTACAGGTCTTGTGGTCTCTACAGGTCTTGTGGTCTCTGCAGGTCTTGTGGTCGCTACAGGTCTTGTGGTCTCTGCAGGTCTTGTGGTCGCTACAGGTCTTGTGGTCTCTACAGAAGGTCTTGTGGTCGCTACAGGTCTTGTGGTCTCTGCAGGTCTTGTGGTCGCTACAGGTCTTGTGGTCTCTACAGGTCTTGTGGTCTCTGCAGGTCTTGTGGTCGCTACAGGTCTTGTGGTCGCTACAGGTCTTGTGGTCGCCACAGGAGTCGATATGGTCGCTGCAGAAGGTCTTGTGGTCTCTACAGGTCTTGTGGTCGCTACAGGTCTTGTGGTCGCTACAGGTCTTGTGGTCGCTACAGGTCTTGTGGTCTCTACAGGTCTTGTGGTCGCTACAGGTCTTGTGGTCGCTACAGGTCTTGTGGTCGCTACAGGTCTTGTGGTCGCTACAGGTCTTGTGGTCGCTACAGGTCTTGTGGTCGCCACAGGTCTTGTGGTCGCTACAGGTCTTGTGGTCGCCACAGGTCTTGTGGTCGCTACAGGTCTTGTGGTCTCTACAGGTCTTGTGGTCGCTACAGGTCTTGTGGTCGCTACAGGTCTTGTGGTCTCTACAGGTCTTGTGGTCTCTACAGGTCTTGTGGTCTCTACAGGTCTTGTGGTCGCTACAGGTCTTGTGGTCGCTACAGGTCTTGTGGTCGCTACAGGTCTTGTGGTCGCTACAGGTCTTGTGGTCGCTACAGGTCTTGTGGTCGCTACAGGTCTTGTGGTCGCTACAGGTCTTGTGGTCGCTACAGGTCTTGTGGTCGCTACAGGTCTTGTGGTCGCTACAGGTCTTGTGGTCGCTACAGGTCTTGTGGTCTCTACAGGTCTTGTGGTCGCTACAGGTCTTGTGGTCGCTACAGGTCTTGTGGTCGCTACAGGTCTTGTGGTCGCTACAGGTCTTGTGGTCGCTACAGGTCTTGTGGTCGCTACAGGTCTTGTGGTCGCTACAGGTCTTGTGGTCGCTACAGGTCTTGTGGTCGCTACAGGTCTTGTGGTCGCTACAGGTCTTGTGGTCGCTACAGGTCTTGTGGTCGCCACAGGTCTTGTGGTCGCTACAGGTCTTGTGGTCGCTACAGGTCTTGTGGTCGCTACAGGTCTTGTGGTCGCTACAGGTCTTGTGGTCGCTACAGGTCTTGTGGTCGCTACAGGTCTTGTGGTCGCTACAGGTCTTGTGGTCGCTACAGGTCTTGTGGTCGCTACAGGTCTTGTGGTCGCTACAGGTCTTGTGGTCGCTACAGGTCTTGTGGTCGCTACAGGTCTTGTGGTCGCTACAGGTCTTGTGGTCGCTACAGGTCTTGTGGTCGCTACAGGTCTTGTGGTCGCTACAGGTCTTGTGGTCGCTACAGGTCTTGTGGTCGCTACAGGTCTTGTGGTCGCTACAGGTCTTGTGGTCTCTACAGGTCTTGTGGTCGCTACAGGTCTTGTGGTCGCTACAGGTCTTGTGGTCGCTACAGGTCTTGTGGTCGCTACAGGTCTTGTGGTCGCTACAGGTCTTGTGGTCGCCACAGGTCTTGTGGTCGCTACAGGTCTTGTGGTCTCTACAGGTCTTGTGGTCGCTACAGGTCTTGTGGTCGCTACAGGTCTTGTGGTCTCTACAGGTCTTGTGGTCGCTACAGGTCTTGTGGTCGCTACAGGTCTTGTGGTCGCTACAGGTCTTGTGGTCGCTACAGGTCTTGTGGTCGCTACAGGTCTTGTGGTCGCTACAGGTCTTGTGGTCGCTACAGGTCTTGTGGTCTCTACAGGTCTTGTGGTCTCTACAGGTCTTGTGGTCGCTACAGGTCTTGTGGTCGCTGCAGGTCTTGTGGTCTCTACAGGTCTTGTGGTCGCCACAGGTCTTGTGGTCGCCACAGGTCTTGTGGTCGCTACAGGTCTTGTGGTCGCTACAGGTCTTGTGGTCGCTACAGGTCTTGTGGTCTCTACAGGTCTTGTGGTCGCTACAGGTCTTGTGGTCTCTACAGGTCTTGTGGTCTCTACAGGTCTTGTGGTCGCTACAGGTCTTGTGGTCGCTACAGGTCTTGTGGTCGCTACAGGTCTTGTGGTCGCTACAGGTCTTGTGGTCTCTACAGGTCTTGTGGTCTCTACAGGTCTTGTGGTCGCTACAGGTCTTGTGGTCGCTACAGGTCTTGTGGTCTCTACAGGTCTTGTGGTCTCTACAGGTCTTGTGGTCGCCACAGGTCTTGTGGTCGCTACAGGTCTTGTGGTCGCTACAGGTCTTGTGGTCTCTACAGGTCTTGTGGTCGCTACAGGTCTTGTGGTCGCTACAGGTCTTGTGGTCGCTACAGGTCTTGTGGTCGCTACAGGTCTTGTGGTCGCTACAGAAGGTCTTGTGGTCGCCACAGGTCTTGTGGTCGCTACAGGTCTTGTGGTCGCTACAGGTCTTGTGGTCGCTACAGGTCTTGTGGTCGCCACAGGTCTTGTGGTCGCTACAGGTCTTGTGGTCGCTACAGGTCTTGTGGTCGCTACAGGTCTTGTGGTCGCTACAGGTCTTGTGGTCGCTACAGGTCTTGTGGTCGCTACAGGTCTTGTGGTCGCTACAGGTCTTGTGGTCGCCACAGAAGCCCACTGTCGCCACAGAAGAGCCATCTCTGCAGCAGGCCCCCGACTGCTACAGAATGGTTTTTGGCCGCGACTGTTTTCGTGGTGGACGCTGAGAGACCTCTAGCGCTACAAAGGGACCCCTGGCCACGATTTGACGACTCACGGCAGCGACCGGAGGTCCACTGGCGGTTACGTGTCCTTTCGCCGCCCAGCCGCAGGAGACCTCGTGCATAATGTTCCCTGACGCGGAGCATCAAGTGTTTCACATGTCGACCTCACGACAGCAACACGACAGCACATGTCGACAGCACATGACCTCACGACAGCACATGTCGACCTCACGACCCTGATACACTCTGAATGCATCCTGACGTCGATGCACAGTTTCAGACTGGAAAGGAGGTGCCGCTGACCACCTGAGTACCCTGCTGCCGGAAGAGATTTTGACGAACGGGACTCCCTTCGGGACGGAGGCTCCTCTGGAAAGTGGAAGCCCCTTCAGATGTCAGCTGCTCCTCTTACAGGCAGCCGGTGCAGGTGGCAAGGTACGGCCATCCAGTGCAGGAGTGTAGTTTTGTACGCTTTTGGGACGGCACTTTCCCCCTCCCCAATGTTGGCTTTGCGTTGCACTTTCCCAACAATCAATTTCAACTTTAGACATGGTACCTTATGTGGTGTGCCACCGGTTCATTGGGGTCCTCCAATTGCCTTTATATTTGGGCCTTCCATGTAATTTTCCGAAACCAAGCTCATATACCAAGTGATCCGGTGATTCGACCATCCATAGAATGTCCCACTATGCTCGCTTATTCCCACTTCCTTGCTATTTGCTTCATAATATATCGAACT
The DNA here is from genome assembly GCA_034440575.1 of Imbricaverruca yamaguchii. Taxonomy (NCBI): domain Eukaryota; kingdom Metazoa; phylum Arthropoda; class Thecostraca; family Neoverrucidae; genus Imbricaverruca; species Imbricaverruca yamaguchii. Next base: position 62,017 of record JAOTOL010000866.1, on the reverse strand, counting down.
TATTGAAAGTTGTTAGCGGAGATTGGGCCGATTCATGTCGAGGGCTTGCATCGGACTAGAAAAGCGATTAAACCAGTGTTAGATTGTTTTCTAAACATTTATGGGGCTTCGCTGTCTTTTTACCCTCTCAATCCGTATAGGATCTTGCAGGCAGCAACATATGTGTAGGTTTCGAAAGGTACTGGGAGGGGGACACCACAGGAAGGTAATGAGCAAGCCCAAATAAATTTGAGGAGGCATAGGTACCACATGAGGTCGATACAAAAGTTCAAATAGTTGGGGAAAGCCAACATTATAGGTAAAGAGCGTTCTGAAGAGCATACTGAGCTGCACCCCTGGGAACCAGAAGCCTTCCAGTGTGAAAAGGGATCCAGGAACGGAGCGGCGCAAATCATTCAATGTCAGCGATGTTTGTTACAAGCTATCGAAAGTTATCGAAAAATATCCTTTTCCTTCCACAACATGATGTTTTCAGATATACTGCATCATGCTGCTCCACGTCCTTGTTGCGGTGGGATATATATGTATATATATATATATATATATATATATATATATATATATATATATATATATATATATATATATATATATTAGGGTGACACTTATTTTTCGACTTTCGAAAAATGAAAAATGCAGTTGATTTTCTGGTTTGTATTAGCCTAAAAACACCACGCAAAAAGTTTCATCCTGATCCAATTATGCTTAGCCATGCCTCATCGCACTTGAATGTATACACTATTAGGCGGGTCTTATGGGTCTTCCTGGACCCAACGTTGCGATGAGTTTCGAAGCTAATCCTGGCCTGGTCCTGGTCACCTGGCCTCAGTCAGGCTGGGTGATGTTGCTCTTGTTGGCGTCGGGTAATCTTCCCCGGTGCGCCTCCACCACCTGCAGGATGTACTGCGTCTGGTCCTCGTCCTTGGTGAGGGTCAAATTGTAGTCTTCCATTAGGGCGACGCCACGCTCGGCGAAGTCGTTCAGTACCCGGATGCCGTTGACCTTGCGGGCTGCGGCGACGTGGCGAGGGTCGTCGTGCTACTCCGCCGGGCCGGTCGGGTCGGAAGCCGTCGTCGATCCCAGGGTGACGAAGAGCATTCGCGACGACTTAGTCACGAAGTCCGCGAGGGTCTTCTGCGACAAGTCGGCCTTGAGATCAACGACGGCCCGCTTGGTGAGATCCTCCGAGCCCTCATTGGAGCTGAGAGCCTCGATCATGGCCCGCTTTCTTCCCAGCGGTAAGTTCTGGTCGAAGAACGCCAGCGGGACGAGGCTCTCACTCAAATACCACAAGTGGCGAGGGACTTGTCCTCGTACCCGACCAAATCTTTCAGGAGGGCGAGGTCGTTCGCAGGGGGCGATGTGGGGCTCGGCGCGGCGTACCACGCAGGGACGCATGCCGGGACGGTGAACTTGACGTACCGAAGGATGCCGGCACTCTCCCGGGCAGTCAGGTTTGCCTGTCCTCGGAAGATGTAGATCTTCACAGCGTAGATCAGCTTGGCCATCCAACGCGCGTGGTGGTGAGCCCCAGGCCGCCGGAATCGAATGCCTCTGGCCGGCATCCCGCCGAGCACGATCACGGAGAGCTCCAGGAGCTCGCGATAGTCATCCCGTGGCTGTAACTGCGACGGATGGAGCTTGCAACCCGCGATGGGGTTGTTCCGGGAATCCTGGATGGTGAGGTGGTCATCGGGCATGGTCTCGTACTGGTCCTGATCGATGAAATCCCATTTGTCCCGGAATCGTTTGAAGAGCGGGTTTTCAGGCCCGGACGATGTAGTGTTGAGACAAACCCCGTAGGCCTTCGCGGCGATGAGCTCGAGCATGTGGTGCCTGCAGGCGACATTGAGCAGGTCACGACCGAGCTGCTGCTCAATGTGCACACACGCCCCTGACTGCGGGCCTGTGTTCGAGGCCGTAGTGTCGAAACACATACCCACGACCGGGTCTGCAGCGCCCCCATCGTGCAGGGCCTCCACGACAGCGTTTGCCATCGCCAGTCCACCGCCAATCTCGAGCTTGGGAACGGAAAGCAGCTTGGTGACGCTGGTCCCAGCGACCAAAATCGGAAGACTGTCGACTTTGCCCCTGCTGCCGGTGGTAGAGTTGGGAACCAGTTTTCCGTCCCAGTGAACAACCAGTGGTACGTCCGGCGCAAACGACGCCTTGATGTCCAGCACGGCCTGCTTCCGGTGGTTCCGCCGGGATTGGCGGATGGACTCCCGATATGTGAGCTCCGAGCTCACCGAGCTCGGAGCTCGGTGAGTCATGGTGAGCTCGGATATGTCGTGCCCGAGGGTGTCGACCACCGCCGACAAGACGTACACTGCCTGATGGTCCGTCACCCGAGGGCAGCGGCGACAGTCGGCGAGATTAAAGTCTCCCTGCCGCGGCGGCGCTTCGGCGGCGGTGGGCAGGCGGTGGAAGTCGATGGTCGAGGCTCGTCCTCAGCGCTGGACGTTGTAGAGTTTCGACAGGGGCTGGAGCTAGACTCGAGATCAACAGTGTCGATCTCGGCCATGCGCTGCGCTTTCCGAGTCTTGCGATCGCTGGCCTGGGAGGCGCGATTCAACTGCCGCTTCTCGAACTCGGCGAGCTGCCGATCGGCGCCTATCATTTTTCCTCGGCGGCCTTCCTCGCGTTGCGCAATGAGGAACACTTTGTCTTTATCGATCTGGATGAGCTTGAGGGCCCTTTGGTTAACCTCCACTCATCAATCTCTTGTCGGCGAGGCCGATGACCGGTATATACGTTTTCTTCCGCGTTGCCGGAGCGGCCATATTTGCGAAAGGACCAAAAAGGGCATTAATATTGGGAAATTGGAACAAACTATAATTATAGTTAAATATTAAACTATAATTATAATTAATAAGGCTGCAATACGATTATACAGGGCACACCCGACCAGCACGAACACGTTCTGACTCTATTTTAGCCAACACATACCCGGAGTAATAGGGACGGGTGGTCCTAAAAAAAAATGTTTGGGGTGTCTGACATTCAAGTGCGATGAGGCACGCCTTAAAATTATTTGATCGAGATGAAACTGTTTATGTGGTGTTTTCAGGCTAATACGAACCAGAAAATCAACTGCCTTTTTCGTTTTTCGAGAAAAAAAATTTGGGTCCAAATAGCTGTCACCCTAATATATATATATACATATATATATATATATATATATATATATATATATATATATATATATATATATATATATATATATATATATATATATATATACAATTTGATCAGGGAAATCAGGTTGATGTAGCATATCTTGACTTTAGTAAGGCCTTTGACAAGGTACCCCATAAACGGTTAATGATACAGCTTCAGTCCCATGGTATTGCAGGTAGCATCTTAAAATGGATAGAGTTGTGGCTTTCAGATAGACAGCAATGAGTGATGCTAAATGGTGCAAAGTCATCATGGCAAAATGTTCTTAGTGGAGTCCCCCAGGGTTCAGTACTGGGGCCACTACTGCTCATTATATTTGTAAATAACATTGAAAGTGGCCTAAGCAGTAAAGTTTTGAAATTTGCTGATGATTTGAAGGTCTTTAGGGCAATAACAGGTCAAGATGCGCATATCTTGCTGCAAAAAGACTTAGACGAACTTGTGAAGTGGTCCGAAGAATGGCAAATTAAATTAAATTTTGATAAGTGCAAGATCATGCACGTAGGTAAGCAGCATATGAAGGATCCATACTTGATGGGTAGCCAAGCGCTATCAGTGACTCAACAGGAGAAGGATTTAGGTGTTATACTAAACACAAAACTGGGGGCATCAGAACAGACCAAGGAAGCCAGGAAGAAAGCACTGAGAATGCTCGGGGCAATAAATAGGAATGTATCATACTGAAGTGAGGAAGTGATCAGGAAGCTTTACTGTGCATATGTCAGGCCACATTTGGAACACTGCATCCAAGCTTGGTCTCCTAGCTATGAAAAAGATTGTTGGCTTTTAGAGAGAGTACAAAAGAGGCCTACAAAAATAGTTAATGGCATAAGCAACCTGGCATATGAGGAAAGATTGAAGAAATTGAATATGTTTTCACTTAGATATAGAAGGCTGAGAGGAGATCTCATCGAGGTCTTTAAATTTGTTCATGGTCTGGAGAGGAGATATCTTGGGAAATGTTTGAATTGAACATAAATAATGCAATTAGAGGTCATAAATTCAAAATTAAAGTTAACCACAGCAGAACAAGGTTAAGGCAGACTTTCTTTACCAACAGGGTAGTAGAAGACTGGAACCAGCTACCAGAAAACATTGTCAGTAGCAGCACATTGAACATCTTTAAAAACAGCATAGACAATCATTATAAGAATAGAGGGCTTGCTTTTCAGTATTACAGGGAGGGCTGATTGACAGATTTGGTGGGCAACTGGTTCAGTGTACAGAGTGCAACCAAGAGGGGCCCTTGTGGCTCATTAGTTGGACTGATCTTTTATGTCTTTAGGTCTTTATGATTGTCCCAGCCTATGCTAGTGATGTAATGTCATATTGTGTCTGATCCATTTTTAACACAACTTCCACCTACAATTGCCAAGCTGGGCGCTGTATGACCAACGCAGTCGATGCGCCCGAAAGCCCAAATAACCAACCAACCAACTACAATTGCCAAGCAAACTATGATATAATGCCATCAACATGTCAACCATGACATGTTGACATAAGCCCAATTAACCAACCAATCATCCGAAGGGGCCTGCAGCAGAGTAAGGAGCCTCTTGCTCCCGCTATATGAGGTATCCCGTCGGCGGCTGATCCAGGCAGGAAGTTGGGACATGCCCTTCCCCCGTTGAAGGTAGCGTCCCTTCAACCAGGAAAATGCGTCCTTCCGCGATGTCTCGAGTGCATCTCATCGAATTTTCCAGCTAGAGGCGCTCTCGCCAGATAAGGTACCCCTTAAGATTATTTCGCGGTGGCGCCCCTCCATACACGTGTCCCCTCCCCTGGATGGCAATTCCCGAATCCGCCCCTACCTTCTGTGACAGCTATGGGGTTTCCGTGGCGGCTATGGGACCTCTTATAACGACAGTGGGCCTCCTGTTGCGGTCTACGGATGTGGTTAGCTTATTTTAGGCGGTCTTCTTCGGTTATCTTTCAGACAATCTCCTGCAACAGAGGGGAAGAAACTATGGCGCACTCAGCCCCCTCCTCCCAAACTGCTCCTTCCTCCGCCTTCGAACGAGGGTGACGACTTGGCGGGGTAAAGTGGACGGTAGAGAGCCTACTAATATCGGGAATAATACCTACATTTTTTATGCGCTTGATGGTCAGCCTGCTGGAAACGGCACATTGTTAGGCAGGAAGATTGCTACTGGGTTATTTGGGATACATTATACTTAAGCCGAAGAATTGGTCTTTCAAATGGTGTACGTCAAACTACTCTATATTACCCTAAAACGTGCAAGATAGCGTATAGAAAATTGATAAAATTGTAGTAATCCAATGGTGAAGGAAAGTCTTCAAGCCCGCTACCAAAACAACCTCGTGGGGGCCCGCGGGGCGCTTTTTTTCATCGCCGAGTTTTGACACACGAAAGTCAGAATAGTGCACAAACTGGCGAATCTGGATTCCTATTCCGAATGCTGTAAGCAAATTACTTTTCTTCTAGAAATACTGCGTTAAAATCGTCATGGTTGACATGTTGATGGCATTATATCATAGTTTGCTTGGCAATTGTAGGTGGAAGGTGTGTTAAAAATGGACCATAGACACAATATGACATTACATCACTAGCATAGGCTGGGACAATCATAAAGACATAACTACATAAAAGATCAGTCCAACTATGAGCCACAAGGGCCCCTCTTGGTTGCACTCTGTACACTGAACCAGTTGCCCACCAAATCTGTCGATCAGCCCTCCCTGTAATGCTGAAAAGCAAGCCCTCTATTCTTATAATGATTGTCTATGCTGTTTTTAAAGATGTTCAATGTGCTGCTACTGACAATGTTTTCTGGTAGCTGGTTCCAGTCTTCTACTACCCTGTTGGTAAAGAAAGTGTAGCTTAACCTTGTTCTGCTGTGGTTAACTTTAATTTTGAATTTATGACCTCTAATTGCATTATTTATGTTCAATTCAAACATTTCCACAAAATATCCCCTCTCCAGACCATGGACAAATTTAAAGACCTCGATGAGATCTCCTCTCAGCCTTCTATATCTAAGTGAAAACATATTCAATTTCTTCAATCTTTCCTCATATGCCAGGTTGCTTATGCCATTAACCATTTTTGTAGCCCTCTTTTGTACTCTCTCTAAAAGCCAACAATCTTTTTCATAGCTAGGAGACCAAGATTGGATGCAGTGTTCCAAATGTGGCCTGACATATGCACAGTAAAGCTTCCTGATCACTTCCTGACTTCTGTATGATACATTCCTATTTATTGCCCCCAGCATTCTCAGTGCTTTCTTCCTGGCTTCCTTGGTCTGTTCTGATGCCCCCAGTTTTGTGTTTAGTATAACACCTAAATCCTTCTCCTGTTGAGTCACTGATAGCGCTTGGCCACCCATCAAGTATGGAGCCTTCATATGCTGCTTACCTACGTGCATGATTTTGCACTTATCAAAATTTAATTTAATTTTCCATTCTTCGGACCACTTCACAAGTTCGTCTAAGTCTTCTTGCAGCGAGATATGCTCATCTTGACCTGTTATTGCCCTAAAGACCTTCAAATCATCAGCAAATTTCAAAATTTTACTGCTTAGGCCACTTTTAATGTTATTTACAAATATAATGAACAGTAGTGGCCCCAGTACTGACCCCTGGGGGACTCCACTAAGAACATTTTGCCATGATGACTTTGCACCATTTAGCATCACTCTTTGCTGTCTTTCTGAAAGCCACAACTCTATCCATTTTAAGATGCTACCTGCAATACCATGGAACTGAAGCTGTATCATTAACCGTTTATGAGGTACCTTGTCAAAGGCCTTACTAAAGTCAAGATATGCTACATCAACCTGATTTCCCTGATCAAATTGTTCTGTGGCGAAGTTCAAAAAGTCCAAGAGGTTTGTGAGACACGATCGTCCTTTTCTAAACCATGTTGAGTATCTTGAATCAATCTGATACCTTCCAGATAACTAACTATACTATCCTTGATAATTGATTCGAGTACCTTGCAGACTATGGATGTGAGACTTACTGACCTATAGTTTTCAACTTTCCCTCTTTCTCCTTTTTTGAAAATAGGAACTACATTTGCCCTTTTCCAATCGGTTGGAATTCCATTTTGTGAAACTGATCTACAAAATATGATACTAAGTGGAAATGCAAATTCCTTTTCAGTTTCCCGCAACACCCTAGCATAAATATCATCAGGTCCTGCTGCCTTGCTTGGCTTTATTTTCCTGATATGCTTGTAAACAACATCACTATCAATTAAATCAACATCATTTGTCAGATCCCATGTCACTGAACTATGGTGTACGGTCGGCAGATTGGTCATATCTTCCAATGTAAACACTGATTTAAATTGCTTGCTCAGCTCCTCAACCATCTCACTATCCTCGCCCAATGTAGTCCCGTTTACTTCCAGTAGACCAATTGTGCTAGAAACTTTACTCAGCTTGTAGAAACTAAATAATTTTTTATTGTCCCCATTACAGTTTCTAGCTAAATCCAGTTCTTTTGCTCGCTTTGCTGCTCTGGTTTTTTTGCTTCACAGTGTCCCTAGCTTTTCAATACGCCTTTAGATTATCGACATTTGAGGCTTCTTTAAAGACTCTAAATGCAGTTTGTTTAGCCTTAATTGCTTTTATCAAGTCTGGGGTAAGCCATGCTGGCTTTCCTACCCTTCTTTTGCGTCTTTGCTTTTGGGGGACATGTCTAATCTGAATTTCCTTCAAGTAAGATTTGAACTTTTCCCACATTTCACAGGCATTTCAATTGGAGAATTCTTCTTCCCATATGATGGCTCTTAAAGCCGCTCTCATGCAGTCAAAGTCTGCTCTGTTGAAATTTGGAAACTTTAAAAAATTATCCTTGATAATTTCCCATGCATGTGACTTTAATCTAACTATGCTATGGTCACTTCTTCCCAGAGTTTCGCCTACAGTATTATATCAACAGTATTCGCCTAACATGTATTGTCTTAACATAACACAATTCAACAACAACAAGAAACCCTAATACAAATTTGGAAAAAATAGTAACTTGCTTGCATAGATGGCTAGGCTAGGTTGGGTTAGATTACACTTTCTCCATGGACTTCAAACATTACATTTACTACTTTTGCTAACTACTCTTTACTGCTCTTACTTTTGTTAAATACTTTACCAATTCCATGCCCACTTTTGTGATATTTTGCCTCCAATTGAAAAGTATGAATTTTCAGAGGAAATAAGTGGTTGCATCATGTTAAGCACATTCATATGTGTGCATTGGACGTGAACAAGAAATTCCATGACATCAGAAATTACATTAAGCTGCAAATTTAACTATTTTAAAAATACTTTCGGCATCCCAAGACAGAACTACCGGAAATATATCAAATACAAACACGTGTTACTTGTGAATATTTTTGAGGAGGAACAAATAAATGGAGTGGAAGGGCCTAAGTGGATTGCAATTGGGGGCACATTGTATAGGGTACCTACCATGTTAAAAGTTATAGGGGGTAAAGCCAACATTGAGGAGGCACTTGCCCCTCAAAAGTACATCAAATACATAATAACTACATTCGATATGTATTGTGTGACTTCGTTTCACCGTTGTCACGATTGTCACAGCCTATGATAGTGCTGTAACATTATATTGTGTTTATGATCCATTTTTTCAAACAACTGCCGCCTACAATTGCCAAGCAAACTATGTTATAATTCCAGCAACATGTTACCCATGACGATTTTGATGGAATATTTCCACTAGAAAACTCATTTGTTTTCAGTATTGGGAATGGCAATTCAGTCTCGCCAGTATCTGCACTATTCCGGCTTTTGTTTGTCAAATCTCGGCGACGAAAATAAATATTCCCGCGGGGCCAGTACTTTTCGGGTGGGTCTACTCTGTTCCCCTGGGCTGTTGCCGTGACCATATTCAGAAACTACCGAACCAAATTCCACCAAACCTTCACCAATCGATTCAGTTGGGTCGATTTATGTGGGACTTTTGAATATGGGGACACTTACCATTACACAAAGCTATAAAATTACCCCTCAAACTTGGAGCGGCCATTTTGAAATCATTTTGAAAGTGTTGCCATGCCCATGCTCATAAACCGCTGCACCGAATTGAACGAAACCTTCACCAATCGATGCAGCATAGTCGATTTACTTGGGACTTTAAAATATGGTGACATTGACCTTGACCTAAGGTCGCTGATTAAGTACATCTTAATTGTGAATTGTTGCCGTGACCATGCTCCTAAACTACCGAACCGAATTTCGTGAAACCTTCACCAATAGACGTGACATGGTCGATATACTTGGGACTTTTGAATATGGTGACCTTGGCCTTAGGTCAAGGTCATCAAAAAAGCACAAAACCATTTTTAAGACTTAACCACGCCCATACTCTGAAACTACCCAATACAATTTCATGAAACCTTCACAAATCGACGTAACATGTTCGATATACGTGGGGCTTTGAATATCGTGACCTTGACCTTAGGTCAAGGTCACAAAAATCCACAAAATCGTTTTCTTGCATATTTGACACGCCCATGCTCCCAAAGTACCGAACCGAATTTGATGAAACATTCACCAATCGACGTGGAATGGGCGATATATTCTGGAGTTTAAATATGGTGACCTTGGCCGTCGGTTAAGGTCATCAAAAATGCATAAAACACATTTTAATGGTTGTTGCGCCGCCCATGCTCCAAAAGTACGGAACCGAATTTCATGAAACCTGCGCCAATCGACGTGCCGTAGTCGATATACTTGGGACTTTTCAATATGGTGACCTCGGCCCTAGGTCAAGGTCATACAAAATGCATAAAACTCATTTTAATGGTTGTTGCGCCGCCCATACTCCGAAAGTACGGAACCGAATTTCATGAAACCTTCGCCAATCGACGTGCCGTGGTAGATATACTTGGAAATTTTCAATATGGTGACCTCGGCCCTAGGTCAAGGTCATAAAAAATGCATAAAACTTATTTTAATGGTTGTTGCGCCGCCTATGCTCCGAAAGTACGGAACCGAATTTCATGAAGCCTTCGCCAATCGACGTGCCGTGGTCGATATACTTGGGACTTTTCAATATAGTGACCTCGGCCCTAGATCAAGGTCATGCAAAATGCATAAAACTCATTTTAATGGTTGTTGCGCCGCCCATGCTCCGAAAGTACGGAACCGAATTTCATGAAACCTTCGCCAATCGACGTGCCGTGGTCGATATACTTGGGACTTTTCAATATGGTGATCTCGGCCTCAGGTCAAGGTCATCAAAAGCGTATAAAACTCATTTTAATGTTGTTGCGCCGCCCATACTATGAAAGTACGAAACCAAATTCCATGAGACCTTTGCAAGTCGACGTGACGTGGTCGATATACTTTCGGCTCTTGAATATGATGACCAAACGACCGAAATATAAACGTATTGCAGTACCATACATGGCATAAAATAGCAAATGCGGACACAGCCTAACACGACCACGCACCTAGAAGACAGCAGCAGATGCAAGGGAAATACGTTGACCTTGGGAGCCCATAAATAGTGATGGTCAATCATGTTATATAAATTTGTTGTAAAGTAGTTACTGGGAACAACGTATGGCTTGGTCGGCGTTATGTAAAGGATATAAATGACAATCATCATATTCAAGAGCCGAAAGTATGTCGACCACGTCACGTCGACTTGCAAATGTTTCATGGAATTTGGTTTCGTACTTTCATAGTACGGGCGGGGCAACAACATTAAAAATGAGTTTTATACACTTTTGATGACCTTGACCTAAGTCCGAGGTCACCATATTGAGAAGTCCCAAGTATATGGTTCACGGCACGTCAATTGGCGAAGGTTTCATGAAATTCGGTTCCGTACTTTCAGAGCATGGGCGGCGCAACAACCATTCAAATGAGTTTTATGCATTTTGTATGACCTTGACCTAGGGCCGAGGTCACCATATTGAAAAGTCCCAAGTATATCGACCACGGCACGTCGATTGGCGAAGGTTCCATGAAATTCGGTTCGGTACTTTCGGAGCATGGGCGGCGCAACAACCATTAAAATGAGTTTTATGCATTTTTGATGACCTTAACCGACGGCCAAGGTCACCATATTTAAACTCCAGAATATATCGCCTATTCCACGTCGATTGGTGAATGTTTCATCAAATTCGGTTCGGTACTTTGGGAGCATGGGCGTGTCAAATAGGCAAGAAAACGATTTTGTGGATTTTGGTGACCTTGACCTAAGGTCAAGGTCACGATATTCAAAGCCCCACGTATATCGAACACGTTACGTCAATTTGTGAAGGTTTCATGAAATTGTATTGGGTAGTTTCAGAGTATGGGCGTGGTTAAAAGTCTTAAAAATGGTTTTGTGCTTTTTTGATGACCTTGACCTAAGGCCAAGGTCACCATATTCAAAAGTCCCAAGTATATTGACCATGTCACGTCTATTGGTGAAGGTTTCACGAAATTCGGTTCGGTAGTTTAGAAGCATGGTCACGGCAACAATTCAAAATAAAGATGTACTTAATCAGCGACCTTAGGTCAAGGTTAAGGTCACCATATTTTAAAGTCCCAAGTAAATCGACTATGCTGCATCGATTGGTGAAGGTTTCGTTCAATTCGGTGCAGCGGTTTATGAGCATGGGCACGGCAACACTTTCAGAATGATTTCAAAATGGCCGCTCCAAGTTTGAGGGGTAATTTTATAGCCTTGCGTAATGGTAAGTGTCCCCATATTCAAAAGTCCCATATAGATCGATCCAACTGAATCGATTGGTGAAGGTTTGGTGGAATTTGGTTCAGTAGTTACTGAATATGGTCACGGCAACAGCCCAGGGCAACAGAGTAGACCCACCCGTACTTTTCACTCTATGGTCAATGAGCGCATTCGACTTCCTTGAGCGGAGAGGAGGGGTCTAGGTGACGGTTGCCTGAATTAAATACAAGGTGAAGAAGTGAAGGGTGCTGCAGAAACGGATATTGCTACTGAACAACTGCTACAGGGTGCCTAGCAATCAGAAACTAGTAGCGTGCTCCAACCTACTTGAAAATAGGCCGATATTGAGAAGAAGTAAGACAATCTACGATACGGCACCGCACCTGAGTGGTAAAGAGGAACCGAAAGTCGTGCAGGGTGCAGCGCTTATTAATCCAACAATTTTGCAGTAGAAAGTTGAGCCCGAGATGGCCCTCTGCTTCAGACTGGCGACGTCACGCAACATGACCGCATCATGTATGAGGCAGATTATGCAAAGAAGCTTGCTCACAAGTGGAAAATGTCTATCAGTGCAGAAGCATTCTGTTGATGAATGGGAGAAGAAGAATGAGCGGATGGGCCGTCCAGTGTCTCCTAATCTTACTATATACAAGTTCCAGCTGACATCAGTGATGTCCATCACACACCGTGCAACAGGATTGGCTCTGCACTTCAGTCTCCTTGGCTTTGCTGGGGCAATGGTTCTTCTACCAAATTCTTACCCATACTATCTGGCTCTGATGGCAGGTTCAGGTGCAGGCCAGGTTGCCCTGATGGGTGCCAAGTTTGTCATCAGCTGGCCATTCTTCTTTCACGCCTTCAATGGTGTGCGCCATCTTGTGTGGGATACAGGCAAGGGCTTTTCGCTTGACATCCTGTACAAATCTGGATATGCAGTCTTAGTATTGTCTGTGCTGGCTGCACTGGGAGTGTCAATGGTATAAACCTGGCATTGGTTTGCTGTAGAAGTATTTTGTGTTCAAAATGAAAAGTTTCATCCCTTTGTTCAATTAGATGTGAACAGTTTGTGATGAGCTGCAATATCCTTGATCTTGCCACCTGCTGACTAATTGCTGGAGTGATCACCATGTTTGAATTTCAGAAAGCCTCTGAAGAGAACAAGAAGATCCACAGCATGCAATTATAATTGATCATTACAGCACAATGGGTATTTGTTAAATGCACTATCTTGCACTAATTTACTAGGAATACTGCCTTACTGTCAATACATGTTTAGCCTCTCTGTGAATACATATTCAGTTTGTGTCCCTGAGTGTTGTTGTCCTACCAGTCAAGGGTTGGAAAGCTATGTCATGGTATGGCTATAGAAGGCTAATTAAAGCCATTGATTGCAGAGGTTGGATAACACAAGCCTGAGCCACCTTGTGGCTAAAACTTCATGTTTATCTTTGTCCAAGGAGGTGACTTGTTGCCTGTGGAGGGTGGAGATTGGCTGGGCTGAGGCTTCGGGTTACCTTGCCCAGGGCAAAGTTAGAATTCAGCATTGCCGGATTATTTCATGATGAAAATGCTTAATTAATCTGACTCACTAGGTAAAACAAAAAAATATTTAAACCCAGTGAGTTCAATTACTGATGCATTTTGAACATTAATATCAACCTGAACTGAAAAAGGGCATCTGCAGCTATGGATGTGGTATTCCAGGCCAAAAATGCCTTGTGGACCATAATTCCCCCAAGTCATCCATAAGTTTTCTGGCAGTGTTGCTGAGCTCAATGCCTTCAGTATCCAGAACTTGCTCTTGGTGAATCCTAACAGCCAGTTCTATAATTTAGCATTTTGTTGAGAAAAAATGATTTAAAAAAAAATTAAATTCAGATATATCACACAGGTCATTTTCATGGATGAGCATCATATATGTATGGCATGCACTTTTTGAGCCAGATAACCAGCCTGGCGAGCACTGAAGTGAACTTGTGAGTTATTTTGCCAATAACCATGCATAGACATGAATGATAACATGCACAATCTGTATGACACACATGTTGACCTGTGCATCTGTATACATCTATACAACTTTATGCACATGCATGACCTGTATATGTAGCTGTACATGGATGTTACATGAAAAAGCTTGTTTGCTTTTAGAGAGAGTCAAAAGAGGACTACAAAAATGGTTAATGGTATAAGCAACCTGACATGAGGAAATATTGAATAAATTAAATATGTTTTCACTTAGAAATAGAAGGCTGAGAGATCTCATCAAGGTCTTTAAATTTTTGCCATGGTCTTGGGAGGGGATATCTTGGGGGAAATATTGGAATTTAACAGAAATGATGCAATTGGAGGTCATCAATTCAAAATTAAAGTGAACCACAGCAGAACAAGTTTGAGACAGTCTTTCTTCACCAACATGGTAGTAGAACACTGGAACCAGCCGCCAGAAACTATTTTAAGTAGCAGCACATTGAACGTCTAAAAGCAGCATAGACAATCATAAGAATAGAGGGCTTGCTTTTCAGTATTACAGGGAGGGCTGATTGACAGATTTTGTGGGCAATTGGTTGAGTGTCACAGTGCAACCAAGAAGGGCCTTTGTGGCTCATAATTGCACTTATCTTTTATGTCTTTATGTCTTTATGCACCGGCAATTTTGAATGCTCACTTATCATTGGAGTATGTATACAGCTTTGCAATGAATGGTTGGTTATTAGAGCTTTAGGGTTAATCAACTTCATTGGTCATGTATCACCCATTTGCAATGTATAATTTTAGTTCTGATTGTATAAGCATCTGCATTGGATGCCAGAAGTTTGCAGCATGTTGGAATCAAATTTATCAACAAATTTATTGACAAATTTAAATCCAAATATGTAATGCATGGCCATTCAAGGTACATGGCAAAATAGTTGATGGTTGTGATAGAGTCCCTAAGCAAACAATTCTCATCAAACTTTACTAAAATAGAACTTCATTACATTAGAAACAACTGAAAGCAAGTATATAGTATAGTAAGTATGGGTAGTATTGTCACAGTAAGAGATAGGTTGAAGTATCTTACTATAACAATGGAAGCTGCAGAAAAACAGTTGCAGAATACAAAATGTAATAAAGGCTCTGGATCAGATGATGTTGATGATGATGGTAGTATGAAGTGCATTGGAAATGACATGCCAGTTAGTTTGATTTCAATAGTTTGCAAGGTGCTAGAAAGCTTGTCATACATACTGTTCAGACACATCTAGACAGGCACAACCTTCTAAGGGATATCCAACATGGATTTTTTACTCATATATCTTGTTTAGCTCAACCATTTGAGATTATGTAATATGAAACAAAGAAGTGGGCAATCAAAGCAGGATGGGTGTAGTGTACTTGGACTTAGGAGAGCTTCTGATAATGTTCCACATGGGTGACTAATTGAGCAACTTCAACAGCATGCAATTAATGGAAAAGTTATAGGTTGGATTTAAGTATGGGAGACAGAAGCACGGGGCAGTGCTAAATGGATTTAAACCAGAATGGAAGGAAGTTCTGTTTGGAGCACCATTGGGCTCTGTTTTATGGCCACTTCTCTTGATCATCTTTGTGAATAACATTGAGGTATGGCTGAGGAATGTGGTGCTCAAATTTGCTGATGACATCAAATTGGTAGTGGTGGCTAAAGAGTAGTGTGTGATCTAGTACTATTCAACTAGACATGGAGGACCTAAAACAGTGCGCTGATCAATTGCAGATGACTTTGGACTCTGTGGGGATGAGTAGTAAGTTTCTAGGGGTAAGTTTCTGGTCTCACAATCAAAAGGTTGTGGGTTCGAGTCTCACCTGTCGCTACACTTCGCCCGCAACCAACCGGCGTGAAAGATTAGTGACGCTACATGACTGGTCGATGTGTCGTAAACCCAATAACCAACCAACTTTCAACTTTGAAAAGTGTAAGGCTATGCATCTGGGGTCTAAAGGTGATGCTTTCAGATATACAATGGGAGCTAGGAAATTGGATGCTATTGAAGAGGAAAGAGGTTTAAGTGTATTCTTTTCAAATTATCTTAAAGCAGAAAAAAACAATATATCAGCTAGGAACAGGAAAATCAGAATGCCACGAATCATTAATACGAGCTTGAGGTAAAAGAGCGAGGAAGTGACGTGTGGCCCCCCTCAGAATATTATGTGCATGCATGCTAACATAGAAGAAGACATAGATGTACAAGAAAAAGTGCAGTACAAAGCTACTACTATCCTGGTCAGTGGACTAGGTGACTTAGAATATGGGGACGGACTTCTTGCATTAGATATTTAGTCACTCATATATGAGATTACTGGGTGATATGACTGAAATGTAAAAATGATTAAAGGGCTAGATCAGGTCGATCTTAATGAAGTCTTATTTAGACCATCACATCAGAGTGGCGTTAAAATAATGTCTTTTTGTCAGGTGTGAGGTGTCGAGACTAGCACGGTAGGATGTATACATTTTCCATGGAATGAATGTCATTTAAAATGCTGTTGACATCTCACTTAAATTCGACCTGATGGTCCAGGCACTCCGAGCTGATGATGAAGGTTCCAAGGAGCAGGATGCTGATGCTTCTTGGAGAGGGATGTCTATTGAGCATTCAGAAATTGGCATATTCCACCCTATGCCACGAATATTTTATCACTGTATTGTGGTCATCAATTCAGGTTAGGTAAATCAATGAGTAAGACAGTTATGCAACAATAGACCTTCAGCCAAATTATTGTTGATGAGTGGAATAATCTGTGCCTGCTCATGTGACAAATCCCTCATTTAATGTATATAAAAATAGGATGGACAACTGCTTTAGGTTGTAGGATCTTATGCTTGCATTCTAAGTAGTGGTGGATGAGGTGACATTCATGCTAAGTAGGTGTGCACAGTACAGTTCCCTTTAAGCAGGCATGGCTGGTGTCTTTGGTAAGGCTCTCAAGTCACATGTGTTACGTGAGGCTGAATTAATAGGGATGAATAGGTAAGGCAGATATGCATTGCTAGTGGGGAATGTTGGTGGATGTATTCTTTGTAATAATGAATGTGGTGTTGGTTGGAATGAAGTTGCCTTTTTGCCAGGATTACAGTATTTTCCTTTTGCAGACCTAACACGCGCCCTGGAGGGGTGGGGCGAAATCCGCCCACCCCTCCGGTTTTTCGTGCATAACTCCAGACCTTACCGGCCGATATACGCCATTGTTTGTGTACCTGCGTAGAAGTGTCCGGCGCGTTGTTTAAGCGAGAACAATGAAAATGCACCGAACATTTTTCGAGTTAGGGGTCGTTAAAGTCAATCATTTTTTATCAGCGCCAGACCACAAAAATCAGCGCTGATGCGCTTCCCGTATATTGGAGAATGGGAAGTGTTCTTGGCAACACTAGCTACTTGTTTGATGTATATTGTTATGCTATATTGTTTCAAAGTCACGTTAGGTCACCGAAGTCAAGTCAGGTCAAGTTTATGCCAGGTTAATGAAACCAAACTTGGTCAACTGGAATGTTGTCATAAATGCAAATGACTGCCATGCGATTGATGCCACTTTGCATGTTACTCGCTACATATCCTGAAAGCTACTGTTTATCATTGTGTACCTAAGCGCTTCCATACTTTATTCATGCATTTCACTCCTTTCTTTGCGAAGCCGATTGCGCCGAGCCACCCAACGGAGCAATGGGGCGGGCGGCCCGGTTCCGTTAACTGGAGCAGGCAATGACCTGATAAAGTGCTGCTATATAGGTGACCTGAGGTGAAATGCTTGGTCTAGCATCTGTATTGCGTCATTAGTAATGTATAAAACATCAATGACGCCAATTTCTGAGCATTTAAACAAAAGCACAGCGATCCATAACAATGACAAGCCAAGCCACGCAAAACCATAATTTTTCTCTGAGATTTTTACCTCATTTGATCTTGGAGATATTGAGCCAAGGTCATGAAATTTGCACACAATAGAGTTCACTACTGTACGCATTAGGGCGTGTCGTCAGAAAAAAAACCAGAGGTTGGTCCCCAATATTTTCATGCCCAGGACCGTTCTAATGAAGAATACGAAAACAAATTTGATCAAAAAATAATTTTGAATCTTCCTAGCGCATAAAATGTAAACAACGACCACAAATTCAAAACAATCCAATTCTAGCTCGCTTAAGTCTGCTCTTGTCTCTTGTAACCTCTTTAGAAATTGTAAAACGACAACACAAGCGATTCCTAGTCGACTGGTTTTTATTTCATGGAAATTGGTTCGTTTCGGAGTTATCGCGTAAAATCCCAAACGAGTCACCCTCGACGGGCGGTGCCGTCCTAATCGCTCCCGCCGCGCAGGGAATCCGGGCCGAATGGGTGTGGCGGCACCTTCAGAGGGGTGGTCAACAAAGTAACGGACACGCAATTGGTTGTTTAACCCGTCCCGTCTCGGGGGGGGGGTCTTCAACCGCCCCCCCCCTTCAGGTTTTTCGCGGGTAGTGGACGAACGTCGCGCGGCAGCGCACCCAAATTCTGCATACCTTTTCTCACATCAATTTAACATGCATATTCAAAATTTTTAGGTCAGGTCAGCTAGGGTCAACGAGTAGTCAAGGTCAAGTGAGGTCACTTTCTAAAAAGTTCAACCAGTCGTCACGCTTTAACGGATACAGATATTTTGATGAAACTTTCAGCGTTTGCTTATCTTTACGGATGCAACAAAAGGTACTAGTGGAATTGTTCATTTCTCGTTTTTGACTATATAAATTTTGCGTATTTGCCAAATTGCAGTTCAAATACAGGATTCTGGTTAAAGTAAGCATTTTTATTAGGGCAAGTCGACTTCCAACGTTTCTCGGTCTGCTCTACCCATTGGAATAGGAAAATTGAAGAGGACTTGAAAACTCAAAATTTTGAAATTTCCGAAAAATGAAATTTTTATTTTTGTGGTCCAAAAAAAATGAAAGCCCTGGTCGATTTCGCTGTCCTTTTCTCATTCCAAATACATTTTGTGTTTCATATATCCCCAAAAATGAACTCCCCAGAGCCAAAAACATAATGCAAGTCGTGAAAAGTCGTGAAAATCTAGCCCCCTGGTAACGTCACTTTTGGGGGGAAATTGTTCTGGTGGGTGGACCCGACCCTGCTCGTCGAGCGCTTTCCGATGACACCTATTTCGTTTTCGTGCGATGCTTAGTTCGGATTTTAGACGGAGTCTTCAACCGCCCCTCCCCCTCCCGAGACGGGGTGGGAAGATTTGACCGGAAAGACGGCGCGGGTTAACATGACATATTTATCACGGATGGGCAGATCTTAATGCTTTTTCACACCGTCATTCATTTAATTCCATATTTCCCATTTCACCACGAAAATTGTTTTTTGTTCTCAAAGCTTGGCAGGGAAGTTTAGGGAAGTTTGTTCTCAGCTTGGAAGTTTATGACAGGAACTTTGAATGGCCTTACTTCTGTCGTTTCACGGAACCGGTGATGGCGCTGTCGGCACGCCATTATTACGGAAACAGCCTTCGACCGAATTTCGGAGCTCTGATCCGCGCACGTGGCCAACAAGACAGCTTCCGGATGGGCCCAGTAGCTGTTCCTGCTGACCACAGGGCGGATCATTTCTTGTATGTGACCCGGCAGTTCCTTCAGCAGCTCCAGGCTGCGGAGAATATTGTCTGGCCTCTTTGTTGCGGTGAAGTGTTTCCTGATGTGGAACCACGTTGGGACATAGTGATTTACGATGTAGCCTACCAAGTCCACCATGTTGTTTGACGGTTTCGGCGATGCTATGTAGAGGCGGAGAACCCGTGACGCCAGCGTCAGCCACCTGTGAACACAAGATACTGCATCTATAAAGTACGACCAGACAATGATTAATAGAATGCAAGTCTTAGAAATATGGAATTTATCCCTCGTGGTAATCTGGAGACCTATGGGACAGTGATGAATGATGACCTTTTTTCCGTACCTTGCTTGTTCAGCGGCCCTGGCGTTCTAGCTGCAATGTCGGGAGACACTGTGCCGGTCTGCACTGCCATCGACAGATGGTACAGGAGCTGTTGGTCGGTGCTGAGCTCGTCGACCACCTGCGGTGGTATCTCCTGCACTTGTCCCGGTACTACGCGGTACTCAGTCACTGGTGCAGACCAAACATCGCCTGCAGCTGCCGTTTCAATCGGTCCAGTGAATGCCTTTGATCCAGCAGTTACACCATCAGTTGTGGTAAACGCCTGCCTGAGTATCAGCTCATTCGCGTGCAGTTGACAGATGAACCAATGCACTGGTCTGTCCCATTGCAGCTCGAGTCGCCGTATGACGCCCGCGTGTCGCCCTGTGTTTACATTGGTGCCATCGCACCCCACTTTGATCTCAATGGGCACAAAATGACCCTAGATGTCGACGCACCCATAAATTCCAATCCACCACCACTTTGATCTCAGCATCGTACTCTTGACAAATACCGTCAAGCTCCACAGATAAGTCCGCCGAGCAGCCCGACTGCGGTGTAAAATGTAGATATCCGGGTTCGGCCAGCACTGTGACGTGTTCCTCTGTTGTTGGTTTGCAGGCACGTTCCCCACACGTCTTGTCTTTTCGGCCATCGAACTAGATCGCTGTCAATTTGTCATCAAAGAGCTTCATTCTGCTGACTGCCGTCTCTTTTCGAACCATATTCCTGGGACGCCATATCTTTTTGGATCGACGACCAGAGAAGTATCTTCATCGGTGACACGTTTAATATCCACCTGAAACCCGTTGATGATGGCTGCCGCAGCTCTGTTTGACACACCGTACCTGTGTGCAGCTAAGGCAGACTGTTACAAGACGGAAGTGTTGCGGTCGCAGATGATTGCAGTATCTTCTTCATCGTCACTTTCCGATTCCGAAGAGTTTGAAGAGGAGGAGTCAGAAGAGGAAATCGGCGGGTAGGTACGTTTGCTCTTGACCAGCGTCGTCTGTTGTTTCAGCCTCTCCTTCCTCATCTCGTTGGTTTGCCTTCTCTTGGTTTCACACCAATGAACATCTCCAATGGTACGTTTCCTGGGTCCCCGTTGATCCACGAGAAATGCACGCTCTTGTACGGGAACTTTCATGTCTCGGTGACAGTCACGGTCTTCAACATCTGAGCACTTGCACCGCGCAATGTCGCACAGTGTATCCAATAATAGCTTGTGGTGCGATGGCAGGTTCTCTCGCTTGTTCGTGGGGAGTCTATCAGTAATCCTGAATCTTTCAAAGCAGGTTTTGATGCGCCTCCGAATCTGGTCTTGAGATACAATAGGATCCCTTCTTGGCTCCAGATCCTGGGAACTTCGTCGGCTGTTTGGTTCACAAAGTTAACCCAGCTGCAAAAAAAATGTCCGATTGGACCCACTGCTCTGTTGTGATGTCGTCGACATCAGACACCTGATGTGGTTAATTACATCCTTGTTTGTTGGTAAAATGCTACACCCAATCTCGCCAGGCTGACCTAACGCAAAGTGATCTCTTTGACTCCTGGTCGCCACATTAAAGCGCAAAACATCACTAATTACGATAACAAAACACCTGAGAGACACCGACTGCCCCCACAGAGCCAAGACATCAACTGACTTGGGTAATGTTGAGGTTTCCCATACGTCAGCTCATCAAGCACTTGACGAAATACGGGGAACACCTACGGTTTCTCGATTTCTGATTGGCTTTAAGGGCAGGTAGTCTTTTAACCCGCGCCGTCTTTCCGGTCAAATCCTCACACCCAGTCTCGGGGGGGCGGGGTCGGTTGAAGACCCCCTCTAAAATCTAAACTAAGCATCGCACGAAAACGAAAGAAGTGTCGTCGGAAAGCGTTCGATGAGTAGGGTCTGGGCCAACCCAAAAAAAATTCCCCCAAAAGTGAAGTCACCGGGGGGGGGGGCTAGATTTTTCACGACTTATACTATTCTTTTTACTCTGGGGAGTTAATTCTGGGGGATATATGAATAAATAAAATTTATTTGGAATGAGAATAGGACAGCGAAATCGACCAGGGCTATAATTTTTTCGGCCCTCCAAAAATAATAAAATTCATCTGAAATTTCAAAATTTTGAGTTTTCAAGTTTTCTTTAAATTTCCTTTTCCAATGGGTAGACCAGACCGAGAAACGTTGTTGGAAGTCAACTTGCCTAATCAAAAACGCTTACTTGAGCCATAATCCTGTATTTGAACTGCAATATGGCAAGTACGCAAAATTTGTATGTAGTCAAAAACGAAATTGAACTCGTACGTTTTGTTGCATCCGTAAAGATAAGCAAACGCTGAAGGTTTCATTCAAATATCTATCCGTTAAAGCGTGACGACTGGCTAAACTTTTTTGAAGGTGACCTCACGACCTTGACTACCTAGTTGACCCTAGATGACCTGACCTAAAAATTTTGAATCAGCATGTAAAATTGATGTGGGAAAAGGTATACCAAATTTGGGTGCGCTGCCGCGCGCCGTTCGTCCGCTATCCGCGAAAAACCTGGGGGGGGGTTGAAGACCCCCCCCCCCCTCAGAGACGGGACGGGTTAAAGTATCGAGTGGGAGAAACTCATCATCGAGTGGGGGAAGAAGGGAAGGAGGAGAGAGAGGGGATAGACCACAAACAGCTGATGGCCGGAATGCCCTTCTCTCCCCCACTGAGGTTTCCCACGAGATCCAACCACGTGGATTTGCTTGTGCCGATAATTAATTTATATCACAACCGTAATACCCTATCCATCAGTTTTCTGTCAGCTTCCTGAGGCGTTCATATCCAGATTAGTGTTCCCTTCATTACGGTATTTAAACTCAGAAGGGTTCTGCCGTGGCAGCCCTGTGTTGTCCCCGCGCGGCCGGCCGGGCCGTCACGCCCCCGAGCGGCCGTCATCTTCAGACGCGCCGACACTAAAATACTTCTCTTTCAGAAACTACGCCGTATATTTTGAATCTGAAAATACAGACCGACGCAGAATTGAACCAGCTTCCGATTACATGTAAATTGCTTCCAATACGTACATCATATGCCCGATTAATCCGGTTTGAGCACGAAATTGTAATAAAAAGTAAAAATAACGTTTGCTTTTTTGGATATAGGAAGATTCAAAATTATGGTTTCTTGACTTTTCCTTCACAATCATATTAAGTACGTTTCAGGGCATGACAATAAAATGGGGCCCAACCTCTGGGTTATGCAAACAGCCTGACGATGACACGCCCTAGTACCCATCCAGCCTGTAAATTTCGTTTCTCCAGCTCTTAGGAGCCGAGATCTTAGGAGGGGGCGAAATCCCCCCTCTAGTGTGCGCAATTTTCAGAGGCCCTCCAGGGCGCGAGTTGACCTGAATGGACCCTTGTGGCTCTTATTAAGCTATGACGTTATGACATTATGTGCCAGACTTGTTTGTTTCCAAGATATCAATGGCAAACAAATATAAAATGTCTAATACCATTTGTAAAATGCTGCTGGTGGAGAAAGGTATGCGTAGTCCAAGGACCCAGACATTTGTTAAGGGAGGGGAGAGACAAAATAAGCTCGATTTTAGCAAGACTGATTTCAGTGCTCGAACAGGACGAAAATTCGTTTTTTTTTGTGTGGTGCAAATCACACCATCAATGTTCGGTCCAAGCTTTTTTTTTGTTATTAGGGGTGGAGCCGAACCTCTGGGCTCCCTCCACTCGACTGGGCATCTATGTGGTGCACTACCTATAGCATGGTATGGACGAAAACTAATATTGTAGCACTAATATTGCAGACAAAGCACTACGTACATATACTTGAAGTATAAGGTGCGTAAGGCCTCGACAATCATTGCACGAAAACGAAAACGTGTGCCATCAAAAATCGTTTGCCGAGTACTCCGGAGTGACGCCCAGAATTTCCTCCCCTAAAAAATGTGAGTCACGAGGGAGATTTGTGGGGCCAAGTGACATGCTTCTTGGTCCCGGGAAATATTTTGTGGAAGATTTCAAAAACAAAAACAAAATATTTGGAATCGGAATGGAAAGTCGAAATCGTCCATAGGCCAAAAATATTTGCTCACCCGAAAATACAAATTGTCCTATTTTGAAATTGTCTATGTTTTCAGTTTAAATTTTCCTTTTTTTCTTCTACTGGATAGAACGCAATGAGAAATGTTCTGAGTCAACTCTTACCTTATAGTAAGTGCTTAGTTTAACTATTTGGTCTAAGCGCCCTTAAACTCAAATAACTAACTCACTTAGTTTAGCTAAAATCTTCTGTTTGCCACAGTCTTGCAATTATGCAAAAACGTAATTGCATTTTCGGTTTTCGGGGATCAACAAGTTTTTGACGGCTTTTGGCGTGATAGTTTGGGTCCCCAAGCTTATTTTCTTTGTCTGGATTCATTTTTTGGTGCTCCGGATTCATTTTTTTTGTTGGTGGGGGTGGGGGAATCTGTTGAGACTTGGGGCCACTGCGACCAGTCGAGCATATAGTGTGAGGGAGCAGGCGTTTTGCAGGGAAGCAGGCGCGACTATTTTGGGCCCCCCGATACGATTTTGAAGTGAATTGTTGCGATTTAGTATGGGCTCCGGCACAATTTTATGTAACCATGACGCGATTGTTCGGGCTCCACAAACTTCAGAGGGTGTAACCGTCCACTTTGCTCCTACCCCTCCCTTCAGCACACTACTGGTCACTCCAGATAGCCGTGTGTCGTTGACATCTTCGAGGAAAGCCGACGTCATTCCTCAAGAAATTAAGCTAAGGGTGCTGGAGCTTATATCATACTGAATCTACACGTCGATTTATACCTGCCAATAGATCAAAAACGGTCACTGGTGTTGGAAGTGCCTTTGTGACAAATACCGCAAATCGAACGGGTTCTCCGGCATATGCTACAGTATACACGTCCGAGCTGGTCAATAAAACTCGAGTTATACTAACGTCTGGTATCATGCATTACATGTGACTCACTCAGCAGCACATTGGCGCTAAGAGGGTTTTACCCCAGATTCAGATTTACCCCAATATCCAGATTAGCGCAAAATCTAGGAGGGAAATCTTCTAGTACCAATCTTCAAGAAAGGCTGCCCTGACGATCCCAAGTGTTACAGGCCCATCTCGATCTTGAGTAACGTGTCAAAACTGTGCGAGAAGATAGCAGTCAACCAGCTCACTGCCTATCTCCACCGAAATTGTCTTCTTATCAACTCGCAACGTGCCTATCGACCACATCACTCTACTGAAACTGCCCTTGCTGATGTAGTAGCTTATATCACAAATTGCATCGAAAGGCGCCGCGTTTGTCTGCTCGCGTCAGTAGATCTGTCTAGTGCCTTCGATTGCGTGTCTCATAGCCGACTCTTAACCAAATTAGAGTGGTACGGCATCGACAGCTCTTGGTTTAGATCTTACCTTTCAAATCTCAGACAGGTAGTTAGGCCCGGAAAACTTGTATGCGACGTATTCTGTGGTGTTCCGCAAGGAAGTTTGTGCGGTCCAATTTTGTTTTTGTTGTACACAAATGATCTCTCGCACATAGGTGATGTCTTCAAAGTCGTTGCTGACGCTGACGACACACAGGCGATGTTGTCATCGAAATTGGTGGACATAACGTATGCAAAACGTCGTCTCTAATCGTGCTTGGAAACTATGAGGTCGTGGTACCGTGTAAATCTTCTCAAGCTCAACCCATCTAAAACGCAATTTGTGATTTTTGGTTCTCGCCAGATGATCGCGCGGCTACCTAGCATCAGCATCTCTGTTCTTGGATCGGATATTTCACTTGTCTCATCCATCAAGAACCTGGGTGTGACCATGGACGAATCGTTAACATGGAGTGAACAAATTGGCGATATTGCTAATAAATGTAACCGCATTATCTTTCCTCTAGCCAGGCATGTACGTTCTCTTACTGAAGAAACACTGTCGAAGTTAACTAGGGCCTCTCGCTATGGCCATATATCGCATGTTATCGAGTGGTTAGGCTGGCCTAGCTTTCAACGCTTTGTCGACATTAGGGATTGCTCACTGGTTCATCTTGTAATGCATCACTCGGGAGCACCTAAAACCCTGCGTGATCTTGTGACATTGAGAATAGGGATGATAATCCCGGGATTGAGCTGTTTTCTAGGAATATGTCGATAATTTGTTTTTCCCTTAAATATCGTATGTGGGCCATACCTACAACCATTTCAAGGGTTCCCCGTTGAAAGTAATTTATATTTAAGTGCATTATAGCCGCATGAGACAGAAAAGTTAAATACCACACTAAAAATATATTCCTGGGTTCTTCGTGCTACCTACACAAAGCGTACACGAATTATACTGTTTATGTATTTCCCGGTTACATGTCTTCCTTCTATCTAGCCAGCATGCAATTGTTTTCCCTGCGTCTTGAAAGCCGGTCAATTGCAGGTTCCAGCCGGTCACTAAGTGTTACGGTAGTGGCATTTCAAGAAACAGAGAGCATCAACAGTGTCGTCACCAAGACGCGACCGCACCTTTGTAACAATATTTCCAACGGTTGAAAACACACGCTCAGACTCAACACTCGTGGGCACAATTCCCTTGAGCCAGCTGTAGGCCACCGTCACCATGCCCGTCTTTCCTGAGACTGATAAGTTCTCTAATTCTTTTCTGATAGCCTTGGCCATAAGGAAAGAATCAGAGAACTTGATTCCGGATGCACATGACTGCCCTGGGGCATCTGGAACTCTGACCTGGTCTAGAGCATGTTGTAGCATCGACTGAAGTGACTGCGTTGGTGCAGGATCATCAACGTCCATTACTTCTGTCTCTACACCTACTTCAGCTGTATCCATCCTTTCTCCCATCCTTTCCATCATGCGCAAGACTAAGTCTTGCGTGTCCCTGCGGGAGGCACTGGGGAAAATGTAATTCCACTCACTATCTGCTGACAGGTTGTTGTGGAGTAGCTGCAGAACTTTCGCCGTTTTTGACCATCGCTGCCTGATTCGCTGACTCAGGGCATCACTCAGTTTGTTTGCAACCATACCACGTTCCTTATCAAGCGCACCTAACATAAATTTTAAGGCAGCTTGAGCCTCCAAGATGCCACTCTCTCTGCGGCATAGGGCTTCTGCTCCCAGTTTCATGATCTGAAGGCAGCGAATGGTCTCCGGCACAATGGCGTATTCATAATCATCAATCATTTTCATATGCTTGTCTCCTATGTCGATGAGAGCCTTGTGGACAGCTATTTTGAGGGTATCAAACCGATCTAGCATATCGTACAGACTATTCCACCGGGTTTTGCAGTCTAACAACTAGCATCAGTTCCTTTCCATGCTCCTCTTTTACGTATTTCTGGAGTACCTCGTTCCGAACAGGGGACTTTCTAAATCAGCGGACAATTTTTATAATTCTCTGAACGGCCTGAGAAAGCGAGCCATGTAGCTCACGGTGACCGGTGGCGGTATCCTCGTCTGCATCGTTGCCGTCATCATCGCCATCGCCGTCGGACTCGTCTGACGAGCTCATCTGCAAGACGACGTAGGTTACGGAAACTTCGTGATGTTCGCAACAAACAATGACGCCGCAATTAATACTGAATATTGCACTAATTTTTACGCATTTTTGCATCATATTTGCATCAGAAAACAGATGAAACAAAAAGACGAATAGCGGTATCTTAATGTCTAGGATTTTCCCACACATAAACCCAGCTCACCTGATCAGGTGCACCACCACGGTCGTCATCTGCCTGTCCGGGGGTCTCTTCTCCGGCGTCACTCGAGTATAGGGCGTCGATATCGGCGAGGTGCACGCCGTGTGCGAGGCAGAGCTGATGTTCGCACGGCAGCGCCTTCCCGAATTTCACCATCACGGACGCTCCGTCCGTTGTGACGCAGGTGACGTGCTTGCTGAGCTCCAGGCCAAATTCGGCCAGCTTGCCCTTCAGAAGATCCAGGCACTTCTCTGCTGGCATTGAGCCATGAGAACGAGCGACACCGAGACCCCACATCTGGCCGTCGCAGTGGACGGTCACACGCATGTAGCGACGGTTCCTCAGGGAAGTATATTCGTCGATTGTAAGCGAGAACCTTTTGTCCTTAGATACTTCTTCGGACAGCTTCGCCTTCACGTTACACTTCAGGCGAGCGCAATGTCTGAGGACCCGCCGGCGGATCGTATTGTGATGTGTTGGAAAGTTCTCATATCCTTTGGCAGCCATTAATCCGCGTAGGTCTGGCGAGGTACAAAACACTGTAAATGGAAGCCCATCTCTTACGCACATTCTGGCAAGAACGGCATCCAGGTCGTCGTCCGTTTTCGATAAGTAATAGCTATCCAAGGTCCTCATTCCTTTTGGAGTGGGCGCCGTATGCCTGGGGCTCTCACCTTGACCCGACTCGACTTGACCTTCAGTCATGTCCTTGGATTGGGATGGTCCAGCAACACCCATTCCACCATGCTTACTCTTGAGGTGAACATGAAGTCCTTTCGTGGAACCTCCGGATATTTTCAATACTTTTTTACAGATACGACACTTCGCTGTGTTTCCAGTCTCACCTCTCAGAAAGTGTTCCCACACTACGCTTCCTTTGAATTCCACAAAATCCGGCATCTTTATATCAGCCCTTAAGCTTAGCTTCGTCGGCTTCGTTGAAAATGCTCAGACTAGATAAAATTCGGAGATTGGAGGATACCACCACCATCAACAACAACAACACGGTGCCCTGCCAGCGCCACTCCGCCTCAAAGCATTGGGAGTCAGTCACTGAGGCGCAGGACAGGGCACAGCCCGCGACGGCCGCTGACTCACATCGGGTGTAGCATGTCCTCGAGTAATATGACCTGCCGTGGAGAGGCGGCCCGGGAGCCACGCGGGGTCTCGGAGCCTGACACCGTGTGAAACGCTGTCGAATACGATCGCTGAATTGCAGGACGCAGCTGGCTAATATGAGAAGAACATAGTACAGTTCAGAAATTTGGACACAAAACCACTCAAATTCGTCAAATTTTACGTATCCATCTATCATATTATCAATCCATAATGGTTTTCCACATTGACGTTTTTAACAATAGTTTTGTATGAAGAAAAAACCCATCGGGATCCCGAAATCCCGAGAGCCTCCAATCCCGGGATTCGGGATTGACGTAATCCCGGGATCCCGGGATCCCGATCCCGGGATTATCATCCCTAATTGAGAAGTGATGTCAGCTCTCGATCTACGCGATCAACACCGTTTTCAGTAGAGCGCCCACGCCCGAAAACTTCTTTTGCGCAACGCTCTTTCATGCACCGTGCTGCAGTTCTTTGGAACAATCTCCCCGAGGAAGTTAGGGGCGAGAATATGCGACGGGCTTTTAAGTTTAAGCTGAAGGAGGCGCTGGGAAGAGCTGTACGTGAGAATGTTTGAGTATTGTATGCGTGTGTTTCTTAATGTTTCAGTAACCTCCTGTCCCACTCCATTTTTTAAAAGCGTTTTTGACATTTGATGCTGAGGGTCTCTTGGTACCAATACAAGGAATACAATATAATACACTACAATACAATACAATACAATACGAAAATGCAAATATCCCAAGAAATCGCAAAACCCTTAAGACGCGCCCTGGGGGGGGGGGGGGCAAATCCGCCCACACCTCCGGTTTTTCGTAAATAAATCTAGATTTTACCGGCCGATGTACGCCATTGTTTTTGTACCTGCTTAGAAATGACCGGCGCGTTGTTTAACACGCGCCCTGGAGGGGGGGGGGGCAAATCCGCCCACCCCTCCGGTTTTTCGTAGATAACTCCAGATTTTACCGACCGATATACGCGATATACGATATACGTTTGTGTACCTGCCAATAAATGACCGGCGCGTTGTTTGAAGTAAGACAAATTAAAATCGACCGAAAATGTTTCGAGTTAAGGGTCGTTAAAGTAAAAAAAATGTCCCAGCGCCAGATCACAAATATCGTCGCTGATGCGCTTCCGGTATACTAGCAAAAAGGAAGTGTTCTTGGCAAAACTAGCGACTTGTTTGATGTACATTGTCATGCTACATTGTTCCAGAGTCATGTCAAGTCACCGAGGTCAAGTCAGGTCAAGTTCATAACAGGTTAACACACGCTCTAGAGGGGGTATGGCGAAATCCGCCAATCCTTCCGATTTTTGGTACATAACTCCATATTGTACCAGTCGATATACGCCAAATTTATCGCGTACCCGATTAGAAATGACCGGCGCATTATTTAAAGCAAGAAAAGTGGAAATCGGCAGAGAAGTTTTCAAGTTAGGGGCCGTTAAAGTAAAAACAATTCACAGCGCCAGACCACAAAAATCGGCGCTGATACGCTTCCAGTATATTGGCAATTGGGAAGTGTTCTTGACAACACTAGCGACTTGTTTGATGCATATTGTTATGCTATATAATTTAAAAGTGATGTTAGGTCGCCGAGGTCAAGTCAAGTCAAGTTCATGACAGGCTAATGGAGGCAAACTCGGTCAACTGGAATGTGTCATAAATGCAAATGACTGTCATGCGATTGATGTCACTTTACATGTAACTCCCTACACATCCAGAAATCTACTGTTTGTTATTGTGTGCCTAAGCATTTCCATCCTTTATTCATGTATTTCACTCCTTTATTTGCGAAGCCGATTGTGCCGAGCCGCCCAACGGAGCAGTCGGGATGGGAGCCCAGTTCCGGTAACTGGAGCAGGTAATGACCTAATAAAGTGCTCCTATATAGGTGACCTGAGGTCAAATGGCGGATCTGACATCTGTATTGCATCATTAGTAATGTCGAAAACATCATTAATGCCAATTTTGGAGCATTTAAACACAACCACAGCGATCCATAACAATGACAAGCCAAGCCACGCAAAACCAGAAAGTTTTGCAATTTTGACCTCATTTGACCTTGAAAATATTGACCTAAGGTCATGCACTTTGCACACAATAAAGTTAACTATCGTGCCCATCCACCCTGTGAATTTTGTTGCTCTAGCCTTCATAGGAGCTGAGATCTTAGGGGGGGCGGAATCCGCCCCCCTCTCCAGGGCGCGTTATTTTCAGAGGCCCTCCAGGGCGCGTGTTAAAGTAAGAAAAAGTAAAATAGACCGAAAATTTTTCGAGTTATGGGTCGTTAAAGTTAAAAAAAAAACATTCTCAGCGCCAGACCACAAAAATCGGCGCTGATGCGCTTGCCGTATATTGGCCCGTATTCCCGTATTGACCCGTATCCCCTTAATTAATTGACCAGAGACGGTGACACATGGCCGGTAGTGTGAGGGTGGACATCCTATCGCTGCCTGGTGACATGATGGCGGACCTGCCTAGATGCCCGCCCCTGCGCTCTGCTGAGCAGAGTTCTTGCGCAACCAGCCGATGCGCACATGCAGCCTAACTCGAGTCAGCCTCCGTCTCACACAACTAGCCACACTCCTAGCTTCGGCTGCCGGCTACTAATGACGCCCACCCCGGGTCTTACGATGCTGGTGTCGCCTGTGCAGGTTGAGTCGATGATGAAGCAGACATCAGAATTGAACTGGTTTGGCATTGCCCTCTATGACGTATGTGGCATGCAGCGCCTGCCGCGACCGATGGTGATTAACCAAGAGCTGGACACAACGGCCAGGAGCGCCTCCGGTGCTTCAGACGTCGGACAGCCAAGCGATGTATTGACTCCTCATTTTGTAGGCGACGAAGCCGGTAACGACGGCAAGGCCGTCCTGCTCCAGTCCCAGTTTGCTGATGGTCGTGTTAAAATTCATATAAATCGAAGTGGTATCAAACTAATTGAACTGGTTCTTTATTTAGCTATACAAAAATAAGATATGAAGATCAGAGAGGCAGCATCTGAAGGCTCTATATTTGATGGCGGTGGCCAAATTCTATCGGTGATTCAGCAGGAGAAGGACTTTTGTGTTATTCTGAACACAAAATTGGGGGCATCAGAACAAACAAAAGAATCCAGGAAGACGGCACTGAGAATGCTTGGGGCAATATATAGAAATATATCATACATAGGTGAGGAAGTCATCAGGAAGCTTTACTGTGCATGTCAGGCTGCATTTGGAATACTGTGTCCAAGCTTTGGCTCCTAGTTATGAAAAAGCTTGTTGGCTTTTAGAGAGTACAAAATATGGCTACAAAAATGGTTATTGACATAAGCAACCAGGCATAGGAGGAAAAATTGAAGAAATTGAACATGTTTTCACTTAGATATAGAAAGATGAGAGGAGCACTCATTGAGGTCTTTAAATTTGTTCATGGTCAAGAGGATGGGTATATTAGGTAACTATTTGAATCTAACAGTCTAACAATATAAGATGCAGTTAAAAGTCTTCAGGGCAATAACAGGTCAAAATGAGCATATCTCCCTGCAAAAAGACTTAGACGAACTTGTGAAGTGGTCCGAAGAATGGCAAATGAAATTTAATTTCGATAAGTGCAAAATCATGCATGTAGGTAAGCAGCATATGAAGGCTCCATACTTGATGGGTGGCCAAGTGCTATCAGTGACTCAACAGGAGAAGGATTTAGGTGTTATTCTAAGCAAAAAAATTGGGGTATCAGAACAGACCAAGGAAGCCAAGAAGAAGGCACTGAGAATGCTTGGGGTAATAAATAGGAATGTATCATACAGAAGTGAGGAAGTCATCAGGAAACTTTACTGTGCATATGTCAGGCCATATTTGGAATACTGCATCCAAGGTTGGTCTCCTAGCTATGAAAAAGATTGTTGGCTTTTAGAGAGAGTACAAAAGAGGCTACACAAATGGTTAATGGTATAAGCAATCTGGTATATGAGGAAAGATTGAAGAAATTGAACATGTTTTCACTTAGATATAAAAGGCTGAGAGGAGATTTCATCGAGGTCTCTAAATATGTCCATGGTCAGGAGATATCTTGGGGAAATGTTTTAATTTAACAGAAATGATCCAATTAGAGGTCATCAATTCAAAATTAAAGTTAACCACAGCAGAACAAGGTTAAGACAGTCTTTCTTCACAAACAGGGTAGAAGAACACTGGAACCAGCTGCCAAAAACACGGAAAACTATCGAACACAAGCATTTTGTGTTAACACTGGCAAAAACACAACGTACATGTGTTAGCACACACATCTTGTGTACCCTGCAAGCTGCAAGTTTGTCTATCTTTAGAGTGTGTCGAAAAGCACACTGTGATCGTGCTTTAAAACACAAATATGGCGTGTTAACACATCCATGAAACACATGAATTCTGTGTTTACACATCTGGAAAACACATCGGCGGTGTGTTACACACCAGAAATACGCACATATAGTATGTTAATAACACAATATTAGTGTGCAAAATCCGGCCCATTTCTCTACTTTGCACACGATTCTTGTGTTTGTACAATGCACTAACACAACGAGGATGTGTTATTACTATGTACAACACACCGTCGGCGTGCTTTCGCTTTGTGGAAACAGAACGATTATGTGCTTTGTGAATGTGTGAACACTCTACTTTGGTGTTTGAAAGCACAATCGCAGTGTACTTTGACACACTCTCAGGGTAGTCAAAAATGCATTTTGTAGGATACACAAGCTTTGTGCTTGCAAACGATCGTTGTTTTTTTACGCTACCACAAAATGTTTGTTTCCAATTACCTTCGACTAACTTTGGATTATTGTTTCGCATGACAAATAAAATAAATACAAATATGAACGACTTGAGATGCTCATAAATGGACCACTTCGAAATCGCCCAATACAATACATTGTCAATCTCAAGTTGTTCATATTTTAACTGATTTGTAATCCACCAACGAACACAATATAAAACAAATAAAGAACAATCCAAAGCATATGGTCACATCATCAGAAACATCAAACATTTTTAATAAATTTCGTATACACTCTGCCGGTGGCCGTGACTAGACCTTGTGTCCTGCAGCTTCATAACCCGTGGATCCTTCCTGATTACTTCATTGATCAGAAGCATCATGACAACCATAGCATAGAAATGCCATCACCAATACAAAACATGTATTTTTCACATTTTCACAAGACACGACAGCATAGCACGCGTATGCGTACCCTGGAGAGGATACAGAGAGCAGCATACATACAGTGTACATACATTTCCAACACGCTGAGTTGCCAAATAACATGCTGGCACCGACGATGCGGGAGGAGCAACACTATACTGGATAAATCATCATACTTTACGAAATGAAACTAAACACGGAATGAATGGAAGCATACTATACTTCATGGTCAAAACAATCTTCGTGATCCGTGACACAGATGCGCCTCAAATGCCCCTTGATAGCATTTCCTTCACGCCGGCGGACATCAGATCATGGCAGGAACTGAACACGCCTTCAATACAGCCTTCAGGCGTGGCGTGTAGGACAGGCTGTTGCCGCTAAACTTGCCGATGTTGCACACGTGGACGCACATGAACATAGTCGTATTCTTGCACTTTAAGAACGTTAACTTTTCAGCAAACATGGTGAAAGATATTGCCAGAGCAGGAGCAGTTCTTCCATATTTAGATCCGTGCAATTTAACACATCTACCCGTCTGACGCGTAGTTCTTTTTCGGCATAGTGTGGACTTATCATGTTTGTGTCTGGTCCGTCCACGAATATGTTTTCGTACTCCCCTAGTGCACGCAGCATCGACGGCAGCGTGACACCTGCAGAAAAAAAAAAGTTCAAAGGTGCTGTTGTTACCACCTCGAACTAAATTGGGAGCGGATGAAAAATCACAAGAGTATGTAGATGTTGCCGATACAATTAACTACTAATTTTTGTTCAACTGTACCATCATCTTTGCTAACCATGTCATCAGACACCACCTTTATGTTGTCATTGGCCGTTGTCTCACGTGAATATCAAAATCCGGAAATGTATGCAATAGTTTGAATATCTACAGAGAAGTGTATTCAGATTGAAATGCGGACTTGCAATGTCCTCATTTCAATCTAAATACACCTTCACACTTTAGGTGAGGAATTTATTTTGACCCACTTATGCTTGTGGACGACAGTAAAAAAATTGCGCGCAAACGCGCCGAAAACTTGCATATCTTCGCAGAGTTGAACAGGCAACGCTCGACATAAATATCGAGACGATATCATACCAGAATACAAAATTGGTCAAAGTCAAGTCACAGCTCTCGGAATGAACTTGTAGTTTCGAACAAAACCACATCACGAGGCAAGATTCATAATTTAGCGTTTCAGGTATCTTGTGCATCATGCCCACAAAGAAGGAAATGATCTTTTAACAATAAGAACCTGCCTGTGTGTGTAATAAAACACCGCGCCGTTTGTATGGGCCCCAAAATTCAACTCAATATCTTTTTTTTCGGTTCTGGTTTGGTCACCAACAACAAATCGATTGCACCCATTACGGGCGTAGTGGGTGCATGGGGTGTGGAAATCTGCTGAAATGTGCGGATTAGGATTCCTTAGAACCTCTAGGCCCCACCCCACCATGCTGTCTGACTGAGCCGCTGATGTAGGTATTTGGAATATGCAATCGATATGAAATCATATCCGTGGTTTGACAAAAAAAAAATTACATCGTTTTCATGACTTTCAGTGTGTACGCGAGCAAAATGACCTTAGTAGTCCATGCGCCCTTAAGCCCAAATAATCAATCAATCAGTGTGTACGCTTTTTAACGAAGCTATCTTCACGACGCCGTCACATCCCATATCTATGTGAGTTGTTACGATCATTGTCATGCACAAAATGACCAACCGATATGACGTAGGCCCGCAAATTACATACCTGCATCGCAGCCAACCCCAGCTTGAAATGCTGCTTTCAACTTTTGAAAAACGTCTGTCGCCGAATTCCTTTTCAGCCGAGTTTCCATTCCACGTCCCACGACGAATTAGTAAATAGCCTTCCTTAGCTAGGGCGTATGCAAACGATCGTATCCTTTGAATGCATCAAGGCTTAATCCAAGGGAGGAACAGATGGAGCGGTCGCCCTTTTGGAGCAAAAAAGATTAATATTATAATTTTGTTTTAATATTTTCAATTTTCGAGCCCTTTTCATACAAGGAATGTGGTTCCTTTTCGGCAAGGCTTAATCCGAGGGAGGGACAGATGGAGCGGTCGCCCTTTTGGAGCAAAAAAGAGTAATATTATAATTTTGTTTTAATATTTTCAATTTTCGGCCCTTTTCGTACAAGGAATCTGGTCTCTTTTCGATCTTGCACACTAATTTGGCAGCGAGAAATGAGACCTTGGTGTAATTTTAGCCAAGTTTGGCGCCATACAAATCCCTGCACGATGCACTTGGGGTTAGAAGCATCTAATGTAGCTACGCCCTCAGGCGCTAGACTTCTCCAGCACGGATCCTTCTAACTCCCTTGGAAGTTCCACCCATATTTCAATGAACATATACCTAGAGCTAAGAGATGAAACCTTCTCTGATAACCGTTGATAGGTGCGCCTAGAGCGCACCCCAAGTGTCAAATCCATACCAGCGCTAAGTATTTATGATAAGAACCGTGGTGAAGTTGCGTTTTAAGTTCCACGGATAATAATGCACCTTATTTAGCCATGAATTCCTCATAAGTATCCAAAGTTTCAATCGAATTTCATCGTGATTGATATTGCATACCAGGCCAAAGGTGAAATGTGTGCAGAAAAAATTTAGAAACTGTTAAATTCATCGTCGATTTACAAATTACTATAAATATTCATATCGAATGGCCAATACAATATGCCTTCATATATTTTAAATATTGTGACATGTACATTTCGCTTAAGACTCCTAGACAAAGTGGCCGCCTAGGTTAAGCATGTAAACT
Organism: Imbricaverruca yamaguchii; assembly: GCA_034440575.1. NCBI lineage: Eukaryota > Metazoa > Arthropoda > Thecostraca > Neoverrucidae > Imbricaverruca > Imbricaverruca yamaguchii. The sequence continues at coordinate 25,478 of JAOTOL010000866.1, read as the reverse complement.
AGCATTTTAAATGTTAGAGATGCCCAAAATTTTGGAAGCTCGACATTCCCAGTACGAAACTACACATTTTAATTATATCCAGGGACTAAAACGATCATAAAATGCTGAAACACAAGATAAGGTCATCCGAGACCACCTTATATCAACCTTGGTCATACACTGGGGCACCATTGACCTGTCAATGAGCCTGCCTGTCTAATCGTAAATCAGTGCAAAATATCAAACATTGCCTATTGTGCATCATTATCGCGCGGCAAGTAGCAAACAACGACAATTTGTTGAAATCAGACTGAATGCGCTCATTCTTATGACGTCACATCTCCATGTCCCACAATCACCTCGTTTCTTATTCACTAATTCGTGCAAAAGGCCCCACTACATAAATTATTATCGCTTCATTTTTGACAAGTCATGAGGTTGGCATCGACGTCTCTGCGCTGAAGGGAGCTAACCCGAGGATTACCTGCTGCTAGTTTGACGAGGGGATACAAATTTTCCCTTCCAAGTATTGTTCTAGTCGGTTACTTATTCGGATTTATGGTGGGTGGATCCCGACGGAATCATATTATATTCACAGCAAGGCTATACATAGTATGTATTATGAAATAGTCCAACGTAGCCAGGGTATCATAATTATTTGTGCTAACCAAGTGCATATATTACTAGGAAGCGTACATCATGTATAAAGATAAACAATGTACGACTACGTTGAAAGATGGGTGGCACTCGTGGTGATGATGGATTGGTGCTTCAGGTATCCGGACTACCTTAACCCGCGTCGTCTTTCCTGTCAAATCCTCCCACCCCGTCTCGAGGGGGGGGGGGAGGGGCGGTTGAAGACCCTCCTCTAAAATCGAAACTAAGCATGACATGAAAACGAAAGAGGTACCATCGGAAAGCGCTCGACGAGTAGGGTCCGGGCCCACCCTCGAAAACAATTTCCCCAAAAGTGATGTCACCAGGGGGGCTGGATTTTCCCGACTTTTCACGACTTACATTATGTTTTTGACTCTGGTTAGTTCATTTTTGGGGAATTAAATAAATACAAATTTGGAATGAAAAAAGGACAGTGAAATCGACCGGGGCTAAAAAAAAAATTCCCCCAAAAGTGACGTCACACGTTATGTTTTTTACTCTGGGGAGTTCATTTTGGGGATACATGAAAAACAAAATTTAGTTGGAATGAGAAAAGGACAGCGAAATCGACCAGAGCTCTAATTTTTTTTGCCCCCCCCCCCCCCCCAAACTAAAGTTTATTTTTTTAAATTTCAAAATTTTGCGTTTTCAAGTTTTCTTTAATTTCCCTTCTCCAATGGGTAGAACAGACATATAAATGTTATTGGAAGTCAACTTGCCCTAATAAAAAATGCTTACTTTAGCCAGAATCCTGTGTTTGAACTGCAAGATGGCAAATACGCAAAATTTACATGTAGTCAAAAACGAAAAAGAAAGAAACATTCAACTTATACCTTTTGTTGCATCCGTAAAGATAAGCAAACGCTGAAAGTTTCATTAAAATATCTGTATCCGTTAAAGCGTGACGACTGGTTGAACGTTTTTGGAGGTGACCTCACTTGACCTTGATTAACTCGTCGACCCTAGATGACCTGACCTAAACATTTTGAATCAGCATGTCAAATTGATGTGGGAAAAGGTATGCAAAATTTTGGCGCGCTGCCACGCGCCGTTCTTCAGCTGTCAGCGAAAAACCTGAGGGGGGAGGGGGCGGTTGAAGACCCCCGAGAGGGGACGGGTTAAGTCACTTTTAGCCCATCCGAAAGGTGGGGGGTTAACGGCATCGTGTCCATCCCTATCATACACAGTACACCGTGTTAGCGGCATCCACCCCTATCTAACTCGAGAATCAATGCAAATATCGAAACAAAGGCTATCGTGTCAAGCAAAACGATGACGTCTGTAAGCCGAATGGAGATCACATATTGGGTCATCCCATGTCAACCAATACTGAAATGATTTGATAAGTTAATAAATTTATTACAAACACAATGAACCTTCAGCTACCTACATCATGCTCGTTGAAGAGCCGTGGATAGCAGCTCATCAGCTCTTTCATGCTGCCTCCCATGACTATACTGCGCCAGTCGTTCAGAGTGGTGTCCATAGAGTGGACCAGCTGCAAGTAATGGAATGCGTAAAATGGTCAATGCATCCATGGTCAAACCACATCCGAGACATACACATGTGAACGTCTTCACCTCATGCTAAATACAAAGTGTAATGCTATCTTCATGCATAATTCGATCATGAAACACAGAGCCATCTAGAATAATTAATTACAACGTAGCCATTCATACCAATATATCGGATGGGTTATGTCATGAAGACACTGTTGATGTGTCGACAGTCGACGTGCTGTTTGTATGAAAGGACGGCAGGATGAAGAGTTTTGAATGCACGGTGGTTACAACTTTGCGGAGGGAAACTGTGGCCTCTCCGCTGGATGTGTATAAGACAGTTACAATATTTTTAATTAATGCAACATCATTCAACATAAGTTTCAAGCACGAGTTACCTCTTCGGCCGTAAAGTTGCCCTTCATGGCGGCAACATGGCGCTGTGTGCAGACGACGTCCTCGATGGTCTTAGTTGGTGCGTTGTTCGGCAGCCAGAAAGCTTTCTTTTTTAGTTACTTCGGGGCTGCAACAGCGATGGCGCTTGTTGCGACCCTTGTTGATGAGTGAGTCCTTAATCAGCTTCTATGAATGAGAGGGATATTGCGCACATAAGATAACAGTGGACACTGAGATTTGGGTTTACTTCGCAAACCATGATTAAGGCTGGTCCAAGACCTGAACACTTTTTCCAAATGGACGCAGCCTGTTGAAAACGTTCAAGCATATAAGAACATAAAATGTATAACATTAGCTAGTTGTCTGTGCTTCAGGGCGCATCTACTTCATTCGTCAGCCAGGGTTGGAGAAGGAGACCGTTTCTTGATTTTCGGCACCCAGAACATCCGGGAAATTATCACCCCGTTTTTCGCATTTGGAGACCAAGCCCTGCTGTTTTACCATGAACTGCTCTGTGGTAGTGTTAAATATTCACTGTGAAGTGAAAAGTGATATTCCAATGTCACATTGGAGTACAAATATTCTTTCAGCATTCGGTTACTCAAGAATTGCCTCTTCTACATCCAGAATTACAAAGCACAAATTCAACCCTGCATAGCGCCGATAGCCATACTAGTCATGAACACGTCGTATGTACAAACACAACCTTCATAATAGGAAAGTAATCACAACAAATAGCAAATAAGTTACGTTATAACATCATGCAATCTATTCAGCTCGGTGTGCACATATTACAGAAAAGGATACTTTGGAGGTAAGAAGTCGCTCAGATTGGACCATCTGGAGTCAGCGTATGAAACGTCACAGCGTGACAGGGATTGCATACGCCCTAATCGACGTCTACGCTTCTCGTCATAACCGAGGCAAGAGGGCAGGACATGGGCCACAGACAGACAAAAGGGCGGATCATTCTGGGCAGCGTAGTATATCATGACCACATAGGTGAGAGAGAGTGGTACAAGCAGCTTGGTTGGTTGTGGCTTTAAGACACATTCAACAGCCGAGGTCATATGTCGTTGCCTGACTTTCACCCCGGCAGGAATGTCAGGCACCGCGGAGAATCCATTACTACGAGCTTGTTTACACGCAAAGTTCATCTTGGTTGGCTGGTGTTTATCACTTACAATATGGTATTATTTACGAGCCCTATGAAATTCCTCGTACTTCCACCGCACATGCTTCCTTCATTTCGTCACCACTATCGGTACAAGGCGAAACTGGAGAAGAGGGGATTGGACACCAACCATGGTGCTTCCAAACGAAATGTACCTACAGCAAATAAGCACAATGACAGCTTCGCCCATGGAAAAATATTGCGATTGACATGTACTTTTTTTGCACCGATGATCACTAAATGTCAATTTGACAACAAAGTAAATTAAACTACACGAACTATTGTTTTGTGTGAGGAAAAAAGGGCAAATGATATCCTTCGAGAACAAGTACGCCTTCCGCTGTACGACAAATTTGGTAGTAAAATGCTATTAAGCCATCCTTGGACCTTCGACCTGCTGGGATGTTCAAAAACTACCCATAATACCCAAAAAATACCCATAATACCCATAATACCCCACCTACATGCGCTCAACTGTCCTGAATCCTTTTCCCACACCGGGGAACTGGTCCGCAATATCACCGACTACCTCGTCGATGTTCTTTATGTACCTGGGGATACACCAGGCGATGTCATCCGATGTGTAAAATAATTAAAGTGATGAGCAACATGCACATGCACCACATACACCAGATGCTCCTGACCTCCCCAAGCTCTCTTGTTTGGGTGCACGACACCCAGCGGATGATAATTTTCGACCTTCACGTCGCAGTTTTTCTATGATTTTCATTCTTGGTCGTTGCATTTCCAACTTCGTGTAAATGGGAGAGGAAAAAATTAACTTGGTTCATCCATAAATCTGGAAGGCTGAGGAATGTCGTGCTTATTTTTGCACAGCTTGATAGCACACATCTTTAGGAACTATCGTCCTGGGCGTAATATGATCGTGGCAGTCCAGGCGAAAAGCCTCAATGACCATCGGAAACTATGTCGTCCCTGCGCACGAGACACACCGCACTAACCACGGGCAGGTCTCTTACAGCAGCATCCAACTAATTAGGTAAACGAGTTAATAAAGGATATCTCATCGTCATGCTCTTTCCTTATTTTCTGTTCTACCGGTCCTACCCTTCATCTCCTTCCCCTGAGCATTGCACCAACCCCAGTAGGCGAACGTTTTGCCTTGATGATTACGGTATCCCGCGTGGTTAGACGTCCATTAACACGCGCCCTGGAGGGGGGGGGGCGAAATCCGCCCACCCCTCCGGTTTTCCCCAGATAACTCCAGATGTTACCGGCAGATATACGCCATTGCATGTGTACCTACTAATAAATGAACGGCGCGTTGTTTAAAGTACGAAAAATGAAAATTCCCCGAAAATTTTTCGAGTTAGGGGTCGCTAAATTAAAAAAAATCAGCGCCAGACCACAAAAATCGGCGCTGATGCGCTTCCAGTATATTGGCAAAAATGAAGTGTTCTTGGCAAAACTAGCGACTTATTTGATGTACATTGTCATGCTACATTGTCTCAAAGTCATGTCAAGTCACCGAGGTCAAGTCAGGTCAAGTTCATGACAGGTGAACACAAGTCCTGGAGGGGGGATGGCGAAATCCGCCAACCCCTTCGATGTTTCGTACATAACTCCATATTGTACCGGCCGATATCCGCCAAATGTTTTACGTACCTGCTTAGAAATGACCGACGCATTGTTTAAAGCAAGAAAAATGAAAATCGGCCGAAAAGTTGTCAAGTTAGGGGCCGTTAAAATAAAAACAATTCGCAGCGCCAGACAACAAAAATCGGCGCTGATGCCCTTCTCGTATCTTGATAACACAAGCGACTTATTTGATGCATGTTGTTATGCTATATAATTAAAGTCATGTTAGGTCGCCGAGGTCAAGTCAGGTCAAGTTCATGACACGCTAATGGAACCAAACTTAGTCAACTGGAATGTGTCATGAATGCAAATGACCGTCATGCGATTGATGTCACTTTGCATGCTACTCCCTACACATCCCGAAATCTACTGTTTGCCATTATGTGCCTAAACATTTCCATACTTTATTCATGTATTTCACTTTTTTCCTTGCGAAGCCGATTGTGCCGAGCCGCCCAACGGAGCAGTCGGGTCGGGAGCCCGGTTCCGGTAGCTGGAACAGGTAATGACCTAATAAAGTGCTCCTATATAGGTGACCTGGGGTCAAATGGCGGATCTGGCATCTGTATTGCATCATTAGTAATGTCCAAAACATCATTAGTGCCAATTGTGGAGTATTTAAACAAAATCACAGCGATCCATAACAATGACAAGCCAAGCCATGCAAAACCAATTTTTTTTTTGCTATTTTGACCTCATTTGACCTTGAAGATATTGACCTAAGGTCATGAACTTTGTTTAATACAACGAAGAATGGCTCTTAAGTGCTCCTGTGTTTTAGACATTGCGTGAAATGAAATGTAGGACCCTCATTATACCAGGAGGTGCTGAGTTTACATAAAAAAAAATAGCGTTTGGGATTATGCTACATTACTCAACGTTTCGTCCGGGGGCCATCATCAGGAGTGACTCCTCGATCGTCGGGACGACACATCGACCGTTGAGTGATAGAACGTCGCCAATCTCTCACGCCGATTGGTCGCGGGCAAAGAGTAGCAATAAGCGTGTTTTTTTCTGCAATTAGTGCTGACGCACAACTATCGCGTAATTAAGTAAACAATCATGTTCAGTTCCCCACCTTCCTTCTCCTAAGGAGATATGGTCATTATAGATGGCATCGATAAGCTTGCATCGGCTAGCCTTGTTCAAAGCCTCTCCTGAAGAGACCCGAGTGTGTAGGTCGGTGTCCAGCTCGGTGATGTTCAGGCGATATGGCGTACTGCAGAAACGACGTAACTTATTGTATTGCAGGAGCACCATTTTGGCTCGTGCTCAGTTTATCACAAATTACTTTCACATCGGTCGAACCATAAGGCTCACGTTGTGCTTCATGGCATTACCAACGTATCCATGAAGGATTGGCAAAGCATAGACAATGAAGGCATGAAATAGTTAACATAAAAAATAGTTATGTTATACGAAACATTCCTTTAGACTGCGAACAATTGGTACTTGTGTTAGCCATAACACTTACATAAAACCGATTTATTGAAGAATTGAAAGCGAAGGACACCTAAACTCCCGCAGTGTGGGGCGATCACTAACGGCGAAGCAAAGCTTCATAACAAATTAAACGGTGCGTCGTTTCACGCCATATATGGGACGATACAACGTCAGGTTGCAGCCATAAAAGGTAAATATCAGTTCAAGGCTCTCATCTAACGCCATCTTAGGCCCATCACAAAACATACCATCAGTTACTTGCTAAAGCTATCATAAATAACATGCATGTGGTATGAATTGAATTAAATAATACAACAAAAATAGTGTGATGAACGTACGGCTTCTAATAAGAGCCGGCCACACGACCAAATATCACAAAGCGCATCAAAGATCCTGGCTTTTCTTCAACTTAGTGTAGCATTGACAAAATTCGACACTAAATAGACGCATACGTGAGTTCACGATGCATTACATATTTATTCGAGCCATTAGTTTATTAACAACATGCTACCTTTTCGCAAGCATTCGAGTGTAAGCCTCACAATCGTTGCATATCTCTGCTGTGAAACTTCTGCACCTGACGTCCCGGGTGAGTATGTGCCAGACGACTGTACGGTGGCCGCAGCAGAGTCGGTGGCCGCAGCAGAGTCGGTGGCCGCAGTAGAGCCGGTGGCCGCAGCAGAGCCGGTAGCCGCAGCAGAGCCGGTGGCCGCAGTAGAGCCGGTGGCCGCAGCAGAGCCGGTGGCCGCAGCAGAGCCGGTGGCCGCAGTAGAGCCGGTGGCCGCAGCAGAGCCGGTGGCCGCAGCAGAGTCGGTAGCCGCAGCAGAGCCGGTAGCCGCAGCAGAGCCGGTAGCCGTGTCTTCCAGCCGGTAGCCGTGGGCGGGACTCGCAGCTTCGTGGCTGGAAATGTCGGTAAAGTGAAAATAGAAAATAGGATAAAATTAAGTCATGGAACCAAACAAAAAACAACACGGGCTATGATGTTTAAGGACTGCATGACATTATACTACGCAACACCTTAAAACACGGCAGAGGTGAAACATCCCTGTTTTTGAACTTCTAAAGACTGCGGTAAATTTGACGAACAGTAAGTTTCGCACATCTGCAATACTTAACGCCGATGGGTGTTTAAAGCTTTTTGAAAACTCGAATGGCCCGTACTCTATGGGCTGCTGGAGACCCATCATGTCTTTTTTTCAGATTACATTCAGGGACGCACTCTAAAGTAAGGGAAATTGGAAGGTGCATATTCTCAGAATGCAGTTTGCTTTAAGTTTGCTTTAAGTTCAGATGAAGAAAATCAATTCATAATTTCCGCTTCTCTTCCTCCTCGAAATATACCAACAGTCTCGTTACTTTCACTCATTCGCCACTGAATGACCTGAGGTAGATGAACTCCCCGAGGTCATCAATTCAGCAGACTTACCAACTCCATAACACATTCCGCGATGTCCGTCAAAAGCGTTAAATATAGAGCGGGAGAGCCGGCAAATTTAACACGATCGTACTCACCACCAGAGCGCGTTTTATCGAGATATTCAAGATAGCGTCTGCTAATAAAAGCTTCACTTATTACAAAGAACCGACAGAGGCGATAGAGGTGTGCTTTCCACAAATATTTTCGTATTAGTTACTGTAAGGAGGCTTACATTTTTCGGCACCAAAATTTATATATTTTCCTATCCTAACAGGCTGACAGACATCCAGTCAGATCCTGGCCGTCTTACCCGTCCCGCACAAACACTTGCCCGGAAAACGCCCGAGTGTTGCGCCGGCGCCGACGGCAAAGCGGCCGTTCCGTCAACAAACGGCACATGCTAGTTGCGCCGGCGCCCAGGATCAAACGGGCGCCAGACAAACAGCACGGCTAGCGCAAATAACGGCTCGGCACCTCCGCGAGGGTGCAAGCACCGGTGGTGCAAGCACCCCGGAAGAAGGGACATCGGCCCGTGAGGTCGGTGCCCTGACCTAGATCCGCCGCCACCCAAGCCAGAAGAATACTCCACGAATCAGAAAGCGCGAACTCACCCCCGAAGCCCTGGGAGTGGGTACAGGGAAAAAAGAGGCGGAGCAATAGCAAGTTCAAGATAACAGAACAGAACAGGAGCAGAGGAGAGAGGAAGTAGAGACGCAGAGAGAAGGGTCTGGACCACGTGCGGCGCCTGAGGACCGTCCAGCGGTGGCCCGATGGCTGAGTTTTCGGATGGAGGAGAAGAAGCACTCAGCCAAGGCCACTCGCCACTCACCATCGGACATGTGAGTGCTAAACTTCTGGCGTGCCATCCTCTTTCCCACCGAACCAACCTAAATTCTCTTCCGCAGCCTTCTCACCAAATTCATTGCTGAGAGCGATCTGTCTCATAGGGGGGGGGGGAAACAAATAGGATAAGTTTAGGATGGGGAGGAGGTGGACGGATTATTATTATTATTATGGTTTTAGGGTGCGTCAACCCCAATTGGGTTATTTTGCGAGGTGGACGGAGATGTCGGAGATGGCGGGATGTATATGAGCAGTGTGTGCGTAGTAAGATGCGATGCGGTGTATGTAAGGGCAAATATATAGAGTAAGCACATACATTCTCTAAGTGGCATCAGCAAAGACCGGTGGTGGCATTTCGGCAGTAATGGACGGAGGAGCGGTAGAGCAGGGCCGGATAAAATAAGACATAGTGCAGCAATGGATGACGTCAGAATTACGATCCTATGGTGCCCGCGTAGTAAATACCTCAGCGACCAGGCGCGAAGAGGGGAGGATATTTACGTCCAGAATTGAAATGGCGGCCGTGCCGCGGGTGATGAGGGGTGCGCGCGCTCTGACCGGGTCAACAGCCGACCCGTAGACGGAGATAGCACCATGAGTACTTCCCGACAAGGTGGAATGATTTACACAGTTATGCTTGGATCGTACCTGATATTAATCTGTACGATGAGGTAAATTTATAAGCGAGGCAGCCGACCTGCGAGCCGTCCTATGGACAGAAAATTCCCGAGCGATGGTGGTGTATGTTGAAGCCAGTTAAATTGCCTAAAATATTATTACTGTTATATATATGACGCGCGTTTGGTTAAGGCCTGATTGCCAGAGGGTGCGATGAACGGACACTTCGGGGGTATTAGTTCACCTGCTCTGGATATTTGACCGCAAAATCACGCTGGCCTCTGCGATCCAGAGGTGCAGGTGAGGTGGCGAACATGGTATGCATGTGGGAGGGGCTGGTAAACGGGCCACCACAGTGCGTTCGCCGGAAGTCTGGCGCCGGACTATAGGGTATAGGCAAAACACTGCCCGGTGGTTTGTCCACCCCCGAACCCTGCACGTGGGCACGGTTGGTGCAGGCAGTTCGAGGGGCATGATGGACAGGTTTGGCATGCCGTAAGACCCCAAGGCCAAAACTCATAGGGCCGGCTAGGATATAAAAACGACCGGATACGTGACCAACCTGGTAGGAATCCGTGCCCGCCCGTTGGTTATGTCAGACCTGGTCGCAAGTGTACGACGAATAAGGCCCGGCGCGGCATCGATCGAACTTAAGGTTAGGTGTGTCGGTCAAAGACATCAGAGCACTTGTATCAGCCCTCGGAGTCAGTACGATGAGCCCCCTCGTTGCAGTTAAGACTTTGCCCAGGCGAGAAACGCTGCCAGTAATGGCTAGGCCAGCCATGATTGGCAGTGAAAGGTTTACTTGTTCGGCCCGCTAATACCATCACAATTAGAGCATTGGTCTGTCGATCTATGTGTTTGTGTACCGCTGACAGGGGGGGGTAGGGAGCTAAATTTGGGGACCAAGCAATTAATTAATTGATAAGGAGAGCATGAATGGGGCGAGCGAATGCGCAGTGAATGAAGGGAATGAACGTAAGTAGGTAGATGTAAGGATCAGCGGAAGCCGCTTGGGGCTCAACACAGGCACCTATTTCGTGCGGAACATTGCACAAAATTATACTACTACTAGCGTCCAAAAAGTCCCAACACGGGACATGTCAGTTAAACCAATGGTGAATGTCATTATCATCAATTCTCTAATGCAACGTATTAATTATAATCTGGCTAAAGACTCGCTTACCTATATGGTGTTCCCAAAACTTTGACCTCGCACATATATCAATTCGTGTTAGGGACGGCAACTCAAACCAACATCACGACGGCTGGGGTTTGGGGATGTGTGGTGGAATTGGCGGTGAAAATCAACATAATACACCACTGACATAGGCACAATGAACAAAGGAGTGAGTTAGGTCCAGCCACCAATCAGTCAGTTCAAGTAGTTCTATCAGTTCCAGTTCCATTCGAGTTTAGGCTGCATCAAGAATAAATTGTCCACACCCACTTCACACACCATACCAGTCTCAGTTTAGTTTAGGCTGCATGGATAATACATTGTACAAACCCCTTTCACACACCCACACCCCACACACCCCACCGACGGCAGAGCCGCCACCCCTACATTACCTAAAGACAGAGGACGTAAGCGTCCCTCACACTGAACCATTTGAAACATACAATTCAAAACATGAAGGTTTTCTGTATTTGACAGTATATGGCATGAAATGCGCAAAGGTGTATAAAGAAAAACTGTCTGGGGCTTAGCCTTTGATATCCATACCAAAACTGAACTCGAGATCGCTAAGCGAAAACCGGAAGGTTTTGCCAAGTCAGAACTGGAAGTACATATATTCGAGAAAAAGAAACATCGCATAATTCCTAACCACGAAACATCCTAGCAAATGACAGCGTTACCATGGGGAAAGCGTTCTTAAGATTTGAAAGTGTACATAATTCATCACATCGGGTGCAACCGAGTACACTTGTAGCGACCATGCAAGTCAAGATAAGCAGCACATGCTCCAGGCAGCAGTAAACTAATTTCCCATAAGTCACAGAAGAAAATAAACTACAAGCGAACGGCCACTGAGTAAGTGCAAGCGATACATGGGCTTAGCATCCTTCGGCACGACTTACGTCACGGCTTCTTCAGACTTCGTTTCCGAGTTCGAGTAGTGTGGAGTGGAGGTCATGGTATCAATATCAACCAGCCTCACTCTTACATGGGGACGTATGTCGTCACCGTCATTGATGCGAACGAAAAGTTCGTATTCTTTGTCATAATACTCGCTGGCACATGAGTGTGTGACTTTGGACACACCTGGCGGTAGCTTGTAGCGGTAGTTCACTTTTGCTGCTTGTAGGGTCGGTTTCAATGGTCCATATTTGACAACCATATGGACCTTACCATAGGATACGAGGGTCACGGTCTGGAAAAGGAATGCATTAATCGTAACCTGTTTTCATTTCCTTTCGTGGGGCTGGCAAAACTAATTTCATCCTGTAAACATGGTTATTATTCGGTTGTGAGCCGTTTGGCTGAACGACAGTCTGTAGGTGCTCTTGGGATAGTGAAACAATGACACGTACCAGTGGGTCGAAATTTGGACTGCTTGTTACCACGTTACCACCTGTAATCGATGTTACCTGATACAGCGATTGCAAGTTACCACGTTGAAGAGTTTTAAGATTCGGATACCGATTTGACGCCTTCCATTTTACTGGCGGGTTCGGTTCCACGCGTCTCTGAAGCTATCTCTCGGTGACACACGACTAGGACTCTGGCGAGTAATTGTTTTTGGTGGAAATACACATAGTGCTCCCAAATGTTCGACTGGATATAACAAATAAGAAAGGCAACCGGAAAAATCCGACGAACTACCGAGCCATTTCACTTCTTTGCCTATGTGGCAAGATTTTAGAAAAAACCATCTACAATGCTTTGAGTGATCACATATTGCCAGCACTGACTAACACCCAGCACGGTTTTATTCCAAAAAGGTCATGTGCTTCAAACCTGGCAGTTTTCTTGAGACACGCCTGGGATTCCATCGCTGCTGGTTGCCAGACAGATGCAATCTATACGGACTACTCTTCGGCTTTCCAAAGTGTAAACCATAAGCTGTTACTATGCAAGCTCGAAAATGCATATCATGTTTCAGACAAAATGCTCTCTCTGATTCGGTCATATCTGACTGGTCGCCGGCAGCGGGTGATAGTTAACGGGGCGGTTTCTGACTGGGCTGACGTCACTTCTGGTGTACCGGAAGGGAGCTTGCTGGCTCCTCTGTTATTTGCCCTATTTGTGAACGACCTGCCATCCAGTATTGATTCGGAATGTCTGATGTTTGCTGATGACGTCAAAATCTTTAGGAGGGTAGCGTCTGTGGATGACGCGACACGCTTGCAGAGGGATATTGATTCCCTTTGTAAGTGGTCGGCAGACTGGATGCTATCCTTGAACCCTCTAAAATGTAAATCATTCACAATGACTCTTCGCCGTACTCCTGTGCGCTTCGAATATAAAGTACACAATGCAACGCTGCAGTGTGAGACTGTGATGCGAGACCTGGGTGTGTACCTGGACAGTAAATTGACTTTCGCACAACATGTGGCAAAAACTGTGTCATCCGCGAACCGGGCTCTCGGACTTTTTATTCGATCAATGCAAGCAGGGGTGCGTGGCAGCAAATTCTCGAAAATTGCTCTGTTGGCGGCATATAACGCGAACATTAGGTCTCGCCTTGAGTATTGCTCCGTCATCTGGGCAGGCGCAGCTTCAACACATCTCACCAGGATTGATAGGGTAGAACATAAATTTTTAATGTGGCTTGCCCAACACTGTCGTGCCACACCTCGACCGGAATCTCTACAATATCAGGACCTTCTTCGCTTTTATAACATGACATCTGTGTCCACTCGTCGCATACAATCCGACATCATGTTCTTACGAAATGTTTTATGTGGCAGGACAGACTCATCAAGTTTATTGCAAAACTTTGGATTAAGTGTCCCAGTCAGGAGAAATAGGCAGCCTGTTTTATTCCATGTACCGTATGCACGTGTAGAAACCATTAGGTGCGGCTTGTTTAATAGGTTATTGAGAGTAGCGAACGCATTTTTAGCGATGACACCGAGTGCGGACATCTTCACAGACTCGCTGAATACATTTAAGACACAGGTGGTGAGATACTGTGCTGCGTCACACGCTCACATCTGAGACGCGGAGCCATCTGACATCGACGAGTTCTGACAGCCGTTTGCCTGTTTTTAACTGAAAACTATTCACCTGTTCTGTGTACGTTTTTAACTACTGACTTCTCCTGTAAAGGGCACAATATGCTGTTGGAGATTGTGGACAATAAACAAATAAACAATAAACAATGTTCGACTGGATATAACAAAACGTTGGTCATCGTTGTTACGTGAACGAGTCCCTCAATACGTTTAATTAAAAGTGTGTGATCCAACTTCATGCAATGCTACTGCAACTGCATACAACATTCAGGCCATGCTTCTCCACTTGTCTGAGCTATATATTTGAACATACTATGCACTTCCCAAGAGCAGATTGCAGACACCCGGGAAACATGCACAACGGACATTACATACAGTGTACAATTTTGCTTGCATAAATCAGTGCTTACCATTTTCTACTAGTATGCTTAGGATTCCATCAGCGAAACCCTCCGACGAGGAACGCAGTATGTCTTTCCACAGACATAAAATCCCAAAGCACCGCCTGTGACATCTGTGATCTTGATCCTTGTGCAGGACATATTGGATGTTCCCACGGCAAAGGCTCCTAGCGGCTTGCAGCAGACTGCTGTGACAGGCTGAATGATGACATCAGCAGCATTATTGAAATACACAAGGAATTCTACCTTTGCTAGACCATTGGACGTAATCACCATGTTCTTTGTGCTTAACTGAAGATCATTCACGCACACTTTTCTGAAGAGTTGGCCACCATAAAGCAGAGCTTTGACCATTACCGGTAGTTCACTTTTAATTGCAAGGCTTGGTCGAACCTTTTCCTTCTCTAGTTTCTTAGCTAGTAGCTGCAGCTGGTTTTTCTGAGCAATCGCTTTGCACACATTTTATCAGTTCCTGAATATTGAGACTGCATTTTTTAGTATCTGATGCCTTGCCTCATACCTCATCGTCCACAGATGGCGTAGTGGGCTATGACTTAGGATTTCAGCTCCATAGTGTAGCATGTAGTGATACTTAGGTGTCAAACGGAAATCTTCGAAAACACTGATCAGCTCGGGCAGGAATAATGAAATTCACTTTTGGATGGCACACAGATTGCCCATGCTGACAGTAAACGCCATCAGGTAGAGCAAAATGTTGATCAATTTCGGAATCAGCATGAAGGCTCGACTTCACACCATGATTTGCTCCGACACCCCTGCTGCTAGGAAAATGAGCGGCAACAGACGAATTAGACACCACGCCTCACTGGCAGTCTCTTTTACAATTACCTCTGACCCTGCCATTCGTAGAGGCTCTGGTTTGTTGGTATCTACGTCACCAGTTTAAAATAATTGACCATGTGGCCTGCAAATTCACAGTTAATGGAATTGTGCTATTTCATCCTTGTCTTAGGTTTTTACAATTTTGTCACATGTGTCAGTCAGTCAGTCAGTCATGTATTTGGGTACTTCCGCGTGGTGGCTGTTCTGCACCCGGACATTGTTGCGTGAGCACATCCGGTAGAGAACATTGCATCAGAAACATTTCGAACATACAGCGCACAAAGACTTGCACCTCTATAGTAAGATTAGGGACTCTGCGCCAAAGCACCTTTGAATGCAGAGCGACTCGGTGCTTGCCTGGTGACTGGTGGTAGCCTATTCCAAGCGACCGTGGCGCGGTATGAAAAACCTCGCTGGGTCTGCGTGAGTCGACATCTTGTGAGATGAAGCTCACCGACTGACCCAGCTCTGGTCTCCCCCTGCGATACTTGTGACCGCCAGGTAAACATTCTTCGTACAGCTTCCGGGCATTGCCCAATGTATATGGCTCTGTATACCTGAATGCAATCGTGCTCCCGAACCATCTCTGCAAGCGTTAGCCATTATAATGACACGAGTGCAGGGGACACGTGCTCGTTGCGGCGCACTCCGGTGACTAGCCGCGCGGCAAAGTTGATGCATTTTTGTAAGCGGTGCAGACGGCACTGAGCGGCTCCACCCCAGAGAGATAGACAATAAAGTATGTGAGAAAAAACGTGGAGCTGGACTAAGAGCTTGAGGACATCCGTGGTGAAATGATGGCGAAATTTGCATAGGGATGCTATGATGGCATTGCATTTGCGCACAACCATGGATATGTGAGAATCCCAACTGAGTTGCTGGTCGAGGAGAACACCTAAGACTTTAGCGGTGGGACGTGGAGTTATCGTGGAATCTGAGAGAATGATCTGGAAGTTCACTGCCTTTTTTGATGACGCCTAGGTGCCATAGAGGGTGAATTGAGTTTTGTCCTGGTTCATCCTTAGACTGTTGGACTGAAACCAATTTTGTAGACTAGATATGGACTCCTCGATGCGTGCCTTGAGGCTGGATAAGTCGGTGACGTTGGGTAGAGAATGATCTAGGAGCTGGGTATTGTCGGCATAGGATATTAGGCGGCCATGAGGGAGGAAAGAGGACAGTCGTTGATGAAGATGAGAAAGAGGATTGGCCCGATGATGGAGCCTTGTGCCACGCCATGAGTCGGAGGAAGGATGGAGGAGCATCCGTTCACCGTCTGCTTCCGGTCGCTGAGGTAGTTGCGAACCATTCAATCAACTGCACGCCATACCATCCGAGCTTGGTCAGGAGGACACCATGATCGACGCTGTCGAAGGCTTTGCTGAGGTCTATCGTTGTTAGCGACGCGACGTGGCCCTTGTCTACCATCTGTTGCATCCATTCGACAGCATCAAGCATGGCGTCCTCCGTACAGTGGTTCGGTCGGTAGGCGTACTGTAAAGGCGAGAGTACATGATTGTCATGCAGGTATGACACCAATTGCATGGAGACGACCTTTTCTGTGATTTTTGAGAGTACAGACAGAATTGAGATTGGTCTAAAATTGCTAAGATCAGAGCGATCGCCTGACTTAAAGATTGGCGTGACACGGGCGATTTTCCATGCAGTGGGGAAGGTCTGCGTGGTAATAGAACAGTTGATGAGATGGAGCAGATGTGGGCCGATGACAGCGAAGCACTTTTTGATTGCGTGGAGAGGGACTCTGTCGACTCCGACTGCTCTGGATGAACTCATTCGCCCTATCGCATTTGAGAGCTCAAGTAGAGTGGCAGGGTGCAGCGTCAGCGCCGACGCGCACACTCTGGGCGGTCGGGGACCATGCTTGGGGCTACCGTCGCGCACCACCTCCGCCGCTACACGTGAGCCAACCTCTGCGAAGTGCAAATTGAACTCGTCTGCACCGGCTAACACATCTTCAACACCGTCGGTGGGTCCCTCTGTCGGTCGGAATGCAAACTCTTCCAAACGGCGACAAAACTCCCGTTGGTCAGTCAGCAGGCCACCACACAGGAACTCGCGGCGGGCCTGGATAAGTTTACTTTTCAGGCAGTTTCGGCTCTGTTGATAGGTTTGTCGTACTTCCGGTGTTCTGGATGTCTCCCACTCTCTTCTCGCTGCGTCACGCTCCTCCATGGCTGACGTGAGCGCAGCGTTATTTCTGAGCCACGGACAGCGCGGATGACGTCATGTCACGGTGATGAGCGGGCAGTGCTCATCTATGGCCGCGTTCCAAACCATCATGAGGGCCGCCAGCTTCCTATCAACGTCGGTTGCCTCGTAGAGTGGCCCCAAATCAGCGGTCAATAGGCTCAGACAGAGAACATTCCAGTCCACGCGTCTCCACGGCCTGGTGGTGACGGGGGGCGGAGCGCGTTGGGCGCTGTCTGCGGATCTGAGCGTTAATGATAATTGGCTGGTGATCTGCTATTGGATCCGGGAGTACAATTGCGGGTGTGGAGAGGTCTGTGATGTTCGTTATGATGAGGTCCAGTAGCGAGGGTGTAGGGAGGAGGTGAGTTGGCTGCATCACCAGCTGTTTGAGGCTCAGGTCGTTCAAGACGTTTTTCAAGCTGCGGGCGTTGGAGTTGTCCGCGTCCATATTGATATTTAGGTCCCCCAATGCCACAACTGGCTTGTTTGTGGAGACCGCCGCCTGGAGCTGCTGCTCTATGAGCCCCAACCCTCTGGTGACGGATGCGCTGGGTGGCCGGTAGATGGCGCCGACGATCGCAGTTCGCCGGCCGGCGCCCGTCACTGAGAGCCAGAGCGACTCGACTGCGGAGTCGGCGCCGCCAACACGAGACTGGCGTCCAGTCTCGTGACTCGGAAGTGTTCGCGGGCTAGTATGGCGACTTCTCCGCCTCGCAACGCGGCGCGGGATCCCGACGGCGCCATGCGGTCACATCTGGTGATTCGGTAACCAGGAAAGACCAACACTCTGCCGGTGATTTCTGTCCGTAGCCAGGTCTCGGAGACGCATAGTATATTCAGTTGGTGCCTGTCCAATAGCAGGTTCACCTCGTCCAGTCTTGGTGCTAATGACCTGGCGTTAATATGCCCAAACTTGTAGGATTTCCCAGTGCCGCTTGATGGTTGTCATTGTGGGCGAGCCGGGGGCACTCTACACGTCGGGGGACTTCCCCAGTGCCAGGAGTGGTCTGTAGAGCAGCACTCCTTTGAGCTGATGTTATTGCTCGTTGCATTGCTCTCCTTCTCACCTGTTGTCCACCCCGGCATCCTCGCCTCCTCAGCCGTCGCCGGCGTCCGACCGGGATCGATTCGGCGGGGCGGACCAGGCCAGGGGGCGGCTCGGCACTGTTGTCTTTAGCGCCGGCCGCGGCCGGGCTCGGCTGACCGGGGTCGGTCCGGACCTCCGGACACGCAGACATCTGCGGCGGTTGTCCTAGGGGGCGGGGTAGACGGGGGTGGAGGGGTGCGAAGTGATTGATGATGGTGTTCTTGCGCCTCTGCGGCTGGTGGCTGTTCGGCGGCTGGTAGGCACGGCGATAGTTCTACGTATTTTGCTGATTTATTGGCTGCTTGGACTGATGACAAAATTTCGATGACGGGACCTTGAAGTTGGTTTAATTCTGAGTCTTGTCCAAAGCTTCCGAGGGGTTCTCTCAGGGAGTGTGGCTCGCCCTAATACAATTCAAGCGTGTCAAGGCCTGGGACGAGCTACCGGGCGGCCGTGTCGGTGCATTGACGGCAATTCAAACCTTCGGCCCAAATTCCGCCGTTGAACTAGGATTCATTCATCGGGTGTTGAGGTCATGGTTCACGCAACGAGCTCTGCTTAGCAACAGAGCCCTGCCTCATAAAGCAACCCCAGCAAGAACTTGGATTAAATTTATATAATGGAATAAAATTTGAATAATATATCAGGGTTTTAATGTTTACTTTCAGTCCATTTTAATCCAGAATTTAAACGCATTTCACAGTCGCAAAGTTGAGAGAACATAGCAATGATAGCCGACACTTAAAAAATTAACAAGTGGGCGACAAATTAGAAATTAAAGGTGAAGCAAAGGGATTTAAACATTACTTTCGGTCCACAAATGTGTCACATCGTCACCATTCCGCAGTCATAAGTCGAAAGGACTCGGGTTTGTTTTTTGCGCAAGATGAGGGTGTCAGTAACAACATGTGCAACAGTAGCAATGACAACCGGCTTCATGCTTTTGGAGATAATGGTGTTGTTTAAACAATCCCGTGCATCAACTAGACCCGGTCTCCCCTACTACTGTTGTCACGTTTATTTCATGTGTTTACATGGCAACCTCGCAAGCTGCCACCTGGAGTGTGCCATTTGGATCCTCTTAGGCCATGGCGTGTAGCGACTCGTAATACATTGGCTTCAGTACTTTCACAATCATAGGCATCACAATTTGTTTTTAAAACGCTGCCAAAAAGACATTGCAAAACATTGCAATACAAGATGTAGGGTTGGGTGTTACGGAGACTGAGACGGTATCTTGTGGTTAGGTTAAGTGAGCCATTCACCTCAAAACAAAGCTCAGTCCACTGCAGTCGATGCGGCCCTAAGCCCCCCACCTCAAAACAAAGACGCTGGAAATCCCCCTAAAAAATATCGCCCGACCCCACAACGGCGATAGTGAGTGCTCAAACAAACCTTGCTGGGCTCCAAACAAATCGCGCCGCAGCCTAAGACAATCGTACCAGAACCCAAAAATCGTCGGACCCATCCTCCTGAAAAATCGCGATGGAAGAGGAAAAATTGCACCGTGGCCTCAAAGCTTGCACAGGGTCCCGGAATGGTTCAGCTTATATCAATAAAAAAACAAGGGGACCCTTGAAATATTGAGCAGAGTTTATAAAAATATGCTTTGAGGCTAACAATGGATGCACCGGATAAAAAATCGCGCCGACTGAGGCCTCAAGGCTCGGGGTCCCTCCAATGATGGTGTCATTGCTGAACGTTTGGCGTAACATCTGCCGGTGTGCGTCTACCAACGCACACGATATGACCGTGTCCAACTGAGAAACTATGAGTAATTGAAGTAAAGTTTAAGGTGGATCAGTTTAGGATTCACAGACGATTGTAAGCTACGTTCTTCGACTGTATATTCAAAAGTTATATTGTTCCACTAGATTGCCGACGCCTCGTGCTTCCGATATAATCACCGTATCCGAGCAATTGATCACGAAATCGAAACGTTGGAAATTTCTTGAAATATTAGTAATTCATTTTAAAAACCCTTCAATGGTTATGAAGACATTGCAAGTTATATTTTCCCCCATGCATGCTTAGATTGTACTCCGCTACTAATTTTTAGTGCCTATTTTTAGTGCTAATTTTCAGTGCCTCACAATTTGATTCCTAATATATGACACTTCGTTTTGACCTGCCCACCCTCCCTCCGTCGGAATCATGGATTAAGCAGTGGTGAGCTGCTTGCAACAGTCTAATTTGCAGGTGCTGAATTGGTGTTGGATTCCGAAGTCAGCTTAATAAATGTCACTTGTCGCAGATTTGGACACTTGAAAGCCGTCACTCGCGCTCTCGTTTCCGACTCCATTCTTTGTGCCATGTCCCATGCTCTGTTCTTCACCCGAAATAATGGATTTCGTGTGTAAAGATAGCTTGGATTTCGACGTGTCCAATCTGATTATAGTGTGCTGAAATCCACATTTCCTTCACGAGGTATATCAGTTATATTTTTCTAACCCATATTGTTCACAACCGAAGCCTACGTACGGTACATGCGTTGCATCGCGAATTATCTACGACGCGTATGACAGCGACCAAATGCCCACTGGTCGAATTCGCTGGATCGACAAGACATCGGTGTGAATGAAAGCGGAGATAATTCAGGGGTGACCACTGATCTGTATGCAGTTTTGGCTTCGAGAGGTGTTTTATTAGCCACTATTTATCATATAGTCATGTATCCAGGTCTTCAGACAACCATCATGTATCATGTACTCATTACTTGTAGGTAATTTATTGAAGCTAAAAAGGCAGTATTTGCTAAAAATGCAGTATTTAACATGTGTGCTAGATCATACCAACATTGTTGATAAACTTGAATAGCTTTTTTATTGTCCATATTCAGAAACACTTTCGTTTCATATATTTGTTTCATACTTATTGTCAAGCTGCATAGTATTTTCACACGTCTGGACACCTCCATAAATTGCCACTCGATGAAATGCGTAATGTTGTGTTGTAAGACAAAAGCGCCATGCCAAGATAAGAGGGGTTATTCTCGACACCGTGTGAGTTCAGAATTCGAACCTTGCCTGGGGTCCATTTGGACGTGGATGAACGTGAATCATTTGAACGTGGACGTGTCACCCATAGGGCCTAAGAATGATTGAAATACTGCATGCCATTGCTAAACCATGGGGCGAATCACTGGTTGTCGATGCAGTACCACCCTAGCTTCTCCACGAGGCAGTGCTGAACACTGTCGAATGCTTTTGAGGTGTCTGCCGTGACTAGTGAAATCATCATGTTCTTGTCAACATTGCTAGTCGCATATACTACAGCTCAAGCAAGCACTGCCGCCTGAGTCGATAGGTCAGGGCGGAAGCCATATTGTTGCCGGGATATAATATGCAGACTAAGTACGTATTGCGTCAGTTTTGTACATACTGTAAGCGCACAAAGCCTAGTCACGACCAGCAATATCGATATTGGTCGATAGTTGCACCGCTTAGCATCGTCGCCTTTATCTATCGGCACTATTGTAATGATTTTCCAGTTCACAATGCTACTATTAATAACATGCAGTAGGTCCAACAACGGCAAGTCACCTTACGCATGGTGATTAAAATGATGTCGGCACGACCGCACAATGATATCAGTACATGGCGATCTCATCCGCCTCAGCATGGGCGATAGCTACGGCAGCGCCGCAGGGGCGCTGAGAAAGCGCTCCCGCTGCAGAATCATTGCCGGCGTGACGGGAGCAAATTGGAGCGCCACAGACGCTGCGTTTTCTCAGTCCTTCCCAGGCTGCTAGTCAATGGCGTCACCAGGGAATGGCCAGCCGCCATATTGCAGGTGGATACAGTGTAAATATTGCGAGAGTATTGTAGGGGTGGCGGCTCTGCCGTCGGTGGGAGTATCGGGGGTTGGTGGGTGGTGGGTGTGGTGAGTGGGGTGGGGGGTGTATGGGTGTATAGGTGTGTGGGTGTGTGGAATGTATTCGTGTTAAACTATGTGTTAAATGTGTGTGAGTGAGTGGGTGTGTGAGTGAGTGGAATGTGTGTATCTGAAATGTGGAGTGTTGGGGTGTGAAGGGGATGGGTGTGTAGGTGGGTGTGTTATGAATGTATTTCGAATGCAGCCTAAACTAAACTGAAACTGGTATGGTGTATTATGTTGTATTTCACCGCCAATTCCACCACACATCCCCAAACCACAACCGTCGTGATGTTGGTTTGAGTTGCCGTCCCTAACACGAATTTATATACGTGCGAGTCAAAGTTTTGGGAACACCATATAGGTAAGTGAGAGTCTTTAGCCATATTATAATTTACGCTGCCTTAGAGATTGATGATAATGACATTCACCATTGGGTTTAACTGACATGTCCCGTGTTGGGACTTTTTGGACATAGTAGTTGTATAATTTTGTGCAATGTTCCGCACGAAATAGGTGCCTGTGTTGAGCCCCAAGCGGCTTCCGCTGATCCTTAAATCTACCTACTCACGTTCATTCCCCTCATTCACTTCACATTCGCTCGCCCCATTAATGCTTTCCTTATCAATTAATTAATTGCTTGGTCCACAAATTTAGCTCCCGACCCTCCCCCCTTTTCAGCGGTACACAGACACATAGATCGACGGACGAATGCTCTAATTTGATGGTGTTACTGGCCCGAACGAGCCAACCTTTCACTGCCAATCATGGCTGGCCTAGCCATTATTAGCAGCGCTTTATCGCCTGGACAAAGTCTTAACTGCAACGAGGGCTCATCGTACTGACTCGAGGGCTGATACAAATGCTCTGATGTCTTTGACCGACACACCTAACCTTGAGTTCGATCGATGCCGCGCCGGGCCTTATTCGTCGTACACTTGCGACCAGGTCTGACATAACCAACGGGCGGGCACGGATCCCTACCAGGTTGGTCACGTACCCGGTCGTCTTTATATCCTAGCCGGCCTTATGGGTTTGGCCATGGGGTCTTACGGCATGCCAAGCCCGTCAGCATGCCCCTCGAACTGTCTGCACCAACCGTACCCACGTGCAGGGTTCGGGGGTGGACAAACCACCGGGCAGTGCTTTGCCAATACCCTATAGTCCGGCGCCAGACTTCCGGCGAACGCAATGTGGTGGCCCTTTACCGGCCCCTCCCACATGCATACCATGTTCGCCACCTCACCTGCACCTCTGGATCGCAGAGGCCAGCATGATTTTGCGGTCAAAGATCCCGAGCAGGTGAACTAATACCCCCGAAGTGTCCGTTCATCGCACCCTCTGGCAATCAGGCCTTAGCCAAACGCGCGTCATGTATATAACAGCAATAATGTTCTAGGCAATTAACTGGCTTCAACATAAACCACCATCGCTCGGAAATTTTTCTGTCCATAGGAGGACGGCTCGCAGGTCGGCTGCCTCGCTTATAAATTTACCTCATCATACAGATTAATATCAGGTACGATCAAGCATAACTGTGTAAATCATTCCACCTTGTCGGGAAGCATACTCATGGTGCTATCTCCGTGCACGGTCGGCTGTTGATAACCCGGTCAGAGCGAGAAGCGCGGCGGGCACCCCTCATCACCCGCGGCACGGACGCCAGTTCAATTCTGGACGTAAATATCCTCCCCTCCTCGCACCTGGTCGCTGAGATATTTACTACGCGGGCACCATAGGGTCGTAATTCGGACGTCATCCATTGCTGCACTATATCTTATTTTATACGGCCTTGCTCTACCGCTCCTCCTGTCCGTTACTGTCGAAATTCCACCACCGGTCTTTGCTGATGCCACTTAGAGAATTTATATACTTACTTCAATATATTTGCCCATACATACACCGCATCGCATCGCATTGCGCACACACCGCTCATACACTTCCCGCCATCACCGACATCTCCGTCCACCTCGCAAAATAACCCAATTAGGGTTGACGCACCCTAAACCCTAATCATAATAATAGTCCGTCCACCTCCTCCCCATCCTAAACTTATCATTTTTGGTCCCCAGTAGACAGGTCGCTCTCAGCCAATGAATTTGGTGAGAAAGGCAGGAAACTCGGAAGAGGATTTAGGTTCGTTCGGAAGGTTTTTGGAAAAAGGATGACATGCCAGACGTTTAGCGCACTCGCATTTCCGATGGTGAGTGGCGAGTGGCCTTGGCTAGTGCTTCCTCCTCCATGAGAAAACTCAGCTCATCTGGCCACCGGGGTGGACGGCCCTCAGGCGTCGCGCGTGGTCCAGACCCTTCTCCCTGCGTCTCTCCTTCCTTTCTCCTCTTCCTTCTCTTGGCTCAGTCCTGTTCTGTTCTGTTCTCTTGAACTTGCTATGCTCCGCCTCTTTTTTTCCCTGTACCCACTCCCAGGGCTTTTGGGTGAGTTGGCGCTCCTGATTGGTTTGGGGTTTTCTCGCTTGGGTGGCGACGTTCTTCATGTCGGGCCACCGACCTCACGGGTCGATGACCCTTCTTCCGGGAGTGCTTGCACCACCGGTACCCTCGCGGGAGGTGCCGATCCCGTTATTTGCGCTCGCCGTGTTGTTTGTCGGGCGCCCTTTGATCTTGGGCGCCGGCGCAACCTAGCATGTGCCGCTTGTTGACGTAGGCGCCGCGCCGCACGCGTGCGCTTCCCCCGCGTGTTTGTAAGGGACGGATAAGACGGCCGGGATCTGACTGGATGTCTGGCCCTGTTCGGATAGGAAAATATATCAATTTTGGTGCCGAAAAATGTAAGCCTCATCACAGTATCACAGTGCATCTAACATTTGAAGCCAACCGTGAGCTCAGATACAAATAGGTCGAACAATGTGTGCGTCCTGTCTATCAGCCTACTACTCGGCATATCAGTTTCCCACGGGACGGCAGCCGATTGCCAAGCTATGAAACGCTAACAATTCAGGCCCACAACGAGCTTGTATTCAATAGCATCATCCTGCCATCTACCGATAAATATTGTTACCTATGCTTCGGCGTTCAATCTGACATTCATTCCTTATTCAATACGAGTAATACCAAGACCGTGCTGCTACCTAGCGAGAGAAAGCTGAACTTATGCTTCTTGGACATCGGGATTGAGGTAGATCTTCTGAACAATCAGTCAGAAAGTAGATCCTCTGAACATACCGGCCCAAGAGTAGATCTTCTGAACATTCGGGCCAAAGAGTAGGTCTTCTGAAAATTCAGTCCCGAGTAAGATC